>MJUU01013881.1:46637-57378 GCA_002080025.1 Modiolus philippinarum | reverse complement strand
CAGACTTTAGTTGGGGGGTAGAGTCTTAAGCCCCTGTGACCGCCAAAGAAAAAAATTGTATAAATTTTGCAATTAACTCCCCGTATACCTGTAATTTTAAGAGGACGAACATTTAAATCTCAGGAGAGGGCTTGGGCCATCTCGCCTTGAAAATCTCCGACAAATTTATTTTCACCAGATGTCATATCATATTATTTATTTGCATTTGCAACAAAAATTTAATTCTGCCAATCAAAATTAAATTATTTATTTTCATGGCAAGTAGGATTAGAATATTTATTATCAGTGGCAACAAGAATATATTATTTATTTACAAAATCGCCCAAGCACCCCCCCCGGCCGAAAATCAAATGGCCGTCCCCTCAACACAGTCATCACAACAACATATCGAAAATAAAATATTTGTAGGATTTCTTATGGCTTAATGCCCTCTTTCTAAAATTTTGGATCAGCCCCTGAAGATTTGCCATCATTGGAATTGTAAATATCATTCGGAAGGAATTATATGTTTATAAAAGATTCTTTTTCATTATGTATAAAGTCAATTGGCTTGCTGGGCGGATGGCAAGTACCTAAATATATTGATCAAGGAGATTCAGCAAAGAATACTGATACAAAAAGGGTATTTGAAAAAGTTTTATTTCGGTGATATTCAATATGAAGTAATATTGTTTTTTCTTTTCATTTACTTTGCAATTTTGCAGGGTTTACTTTCAATGAGATTTATATCTCGCTTACAGAACTATCATAAAAGACGATAAGGTGTGTTCGTTTAATTTGTATATGAAGCCCCAATATTTATTCTGATTTTTATTTATTTAGCAACAAACACGTTCCCTAGACAATTGCAAACAACACACAAAACAATATTAAAAACAAGAGGATCCCATTCGTCATGCTTCTTGAATACAGGTAAAGTTTCGTCGAGATAGCTATCTCTCGTTGAGTTACGTACTTGGATATCTCTAATTGAACATTTCTGGACCAGATGGAAAAATATTACTTAACATCGTTACGAGACTTTCACAGAAAAGAAGGAAACTCGCAAAAGATGGAAAAAGGAGATGTTCAAATTCAAGATGACAAACAACCAATGGACAATGGGAATTGTTGGGGAACTTTTAACCGGAAATGACGGTTAATACGAGCAGCAGTAGTGAAAACACATCACGGACGTTCATTCCGTCCGATATTAACCCCCCCTCCCCTGTACTTGGTGTAAGGGACGACTGAGAGGTGGAAGAAGACACATTTGATAGTGAACGAACATAATCTTCACGTGGTGCAGCTATTCAAGCCAAGGAAAATATTCGAAAATAGACAACTATGTGCAAGTGTAATGGACATCGTTATATGTGATGAAATTGTGAATTTTAATTGATCCCGTTTCCTAATTAGTATTCCTAAAAGACAGTATTATATAAGTTTTATTTATCATATTCAAAGACATTTTAACGCTAAATTGTGATGTTTTGTATTTATGACGTTATTATTATATGGGCAAACAGAATCAAGGCATTGAATAAATACGCATTATAGTAGAACCATTTCTCTACACAAGGGGTTCTGGAGTTATTCCCCTTGAAACTTTGAAATTTTGTAAACGCGGCGGGTTATCAGGTAATGCACCATTACTTTTTTTTATTGTTTGTTAGTATGTTTGTTTGTCTTTTCTGAAAAGCTCAAGTTTGAACCATGCCTATCAATTATAAGACATGAAATATCGATTGATTGATTGAATATTGTTAGTGTGTGTTAAACGTCTACTGAGCAATATTTCAGCTATATCAAGACGAGAAAAAGTTTGTTAATAAATAATCACTTTGGGGTATGGAAACAATCACTTTGGGGTATGGAAAGGGTCATGGGACGGGGAATTCTGACTACCACTAGGGTGAAATCGAAAGGGGCAGGGAATTTAGCCTTTTAGCCGATCACCTACGGATCACTCAAAGAAGAAAGCTTGCTACAAGCGTTCATTAACGTGCAGGAAGCGTGGCATTTCTTTCAACACATGGACCCGAGTTTACATCCCATCCTAAAGATGGGTTGTGTATCTATTCATCCCGCACAACCACGGACATGAAATATCGAAGCAAATAGTACTGGACAACGTCATCGAATACTTCGATTTACGTTTTAGGTAGATGGACACTAATACACGGCTTATGTGCAGTAGTACAATTGGCGCGTTTACGAAACACGAGTCGGATGCGGATTCGACTTGATTTCTAAACCAGAACATTCCTTCATTGGCCTTTTCGTTGTAACGTCATGGTAGAATGACATACACTTTCCCGCGAACTAGCTCCCTTTTCCCGTAAATATTGTCTATTTCGTTAACTATATGAAATATCTCTCTTAATCAAACAGTAACATGTAGATTTTTTCGGCTAAACCTATAGCTGAAGTATGTATCTCTGTAATATCAAAACAATTTAAAAAGTCTGATATTTATTTTATATGAAAGCTGAATAATAAGCATGTTATCACAGTTCCTTATATATTATTTGTAAATATTGCTGAAAAATACTGAATTTGGCCTGGTAACAGGAAAAGATGATCCGTGACATATTTTAATTTTGTTTTTGGAACAAATGGACGACGACCTACAAAATCTCTCTCTCAAAAAAAAAACAAAAACAAAAAAAAAAACTGTCTGATATTTTTATTAGGCTCGATCTACCTTACGCTACAATCAACAATGTCTTCACAACTCGTACAGCATTTTCAGCATACTTTTTTATTTCAGGATTTTTAGGTTTCTGTTCGCCCTTTTGTCAAGCTCAAATATGTTTTGTTTTTGCATGTAGAATCATATATATAATGTCCATAAAAATTCCAACAAAGCTGAAGTTATTAAACAACATTTTACAAGTACTTTCATGCATTTAAACAACCTTCAGGTAAATGAAAAGTGCCGGTTACTTATGGAAACGTTATCGACACGTCACCTATTCTTTAGGGGAAAATTATTAACGATTATAATAAAAAGATAAAAAAAAAATGCAGCATGCACTATCGACCGTTAATAACGGCTTAAAGTCAGTTACAAAATTTGTTATAATGAAAAAAAAAAAAAAAAAAAAAAAAAAAAAAAAAAAACAAACAAACAAAGAGACAAAACAAAACAAATAAACTAGAGGCTCCCAAGAACCTGTAGCTCACCTGGCTTTCATTTGCCACAATGAAGCTTACATTTTAAGTTAAACAGTTGAACTTAAGTCTCTCAAACTTTTTTTAGCTAAAACAAACTGTATTTAATGTCTGATCTTGTTTTACTATATTTCTTTGTTGCGCTGTTTTGACAAAAATGTACTTGCTTATGACCACTTTCAACACCAGTTTTGAAGTTGAGACATAATTTTGTAAATAGTGGTCAACAAGGATTTTTAAAACCATATGTTTAAATTACAACATCAATATTTATTTGGAAACCAAATTTCATTGAAATAGGAAAATGTTGAATTTTCCCGCCTTTTTGGCGGCCATTTTGAAAATGGCAGTCAAGAAACAATTTTCAACCAATTTTTGAAGTCCCAACATCAATATCCACTTTGACCCTAAATTTCATTGAAATAAGACAATGTTGAATTTTCCCGCCTTTTTTTGGCAGCCATTTTAAAATGACGGTCAGGGAACAATTCTTAACATCAGTTTTGAATTCACAACATCAATATCCACTTGGAAACCAAATTTCATTGAAATCAGACAATGTTGAATTTTCCCGTCTTTATTGGCGGCCATTTTGAAATTGCAGTGAACGAAAAATTTTTAACATTGGTTTGAACTTGAGACATCAATACCCATTTGGAAACCAAATTCCATTGAAATTGAACAATGTTAAATTTTCCCGCCAAAAAGGT
Source organism: Modiolus philippinarum (assembly GCA_002080025.1). Lineage (NCBI taxonomy): Eukaryota > Metazoa > Mollusca > Bivalvia > Mytilida > Modiolidae > Modiolus > Modiolus philippinarum. Next base: position 53,512 of record MJUU01013881.1, on the reverse strand, counting down.
CAACAAACAATTTTCAGCATCTGTTTTGAAGTCACAACATCAATATCCACTTGGAAACCAAATTTCATTGAAATCGGACAATGTTGAATTTTCTGGCCTTTTGTGGAAGCTATTTTGAAAATGGCGGTCAACGAACAATTTTTTACATTGGTTTGAATTTTCGACATCAAAACCTATTTGGAAACCAAATTGCATTGAAATTGGACAATGTTGGATTTTCCCGCCTTTTTTTGGAAGCCATTTTGAAAATGGCGGTCAACGAACAATTTTATACACCAGTTTACAACTTGCCATAGCATGGAAAACAATTTAATCAATTTACACTTAACCTACATCTCCTCTAGATATGGATATAAAAGACGACAAAATATGAAAATTCCATGAAAAATGGCAACAACTCCTACAAAGAGTTTTGGAAGCCATTTTGAAAATGGTGGTCAATGAACAATTTTCATCACCGGTTTTGAAGTCGCAACATCAATATCTATTTGGAAACCAAATTTTATTGAAATCGGACAATGTTGAATTTTCCCGCCTTTTTTGGCGGCCATTTTGAAAATGGCGGTCAACAAACAATTTTATACATCAGTTTACAAGTTGCCATAGCATGGAGAACATTTTTATCAATTTACACCTAACCTTCATCTTCTCTGGATATAAAAGACGACAAAATATGAAAATTTAAAAATTCCATGAAAAATGGCAACAACATCTACAAAGATTTTTGGATTTTCTTTAAAATTTCAGGGTGGGGTAGATCTTGATATGCTGAACCTCTTTGCAATTAACACTTGACCTCAATCTGTTACACTTTTGAAAATAAAAAAAAAGATATATATTAAAATTTAGAAAAAAGACAATAACTCGAATACTAGTTTTCGGATTTTCTTTAAAATTGCAGGGCGGGTAGATCTTAATATGCTGATTATTTTCACCACCAATCAGATTTTTGGTGTAACGATTTTCGAGTTATTTGCAAAAAATGCAATTTACCTCTTTGTCCTATTTTTAGTAGCAGCAGCCATGTTGCTTGGTTTTCGGACTAATCGAACACAATTTTGAAACTGTTTACCCTGGTGATGATTCAGGTCAAGTTTGATTTAAATTGGCCCAGTGGCTTCTGAGGAGAAGATTTTTTAAATTGATGATGAAAAGTATCAAATTTGACCAAGAAAGGGCAAAAACTCTTATATGGGTAGTCAGATTTTCTTCAAAATTTCAAGGTAGGTAGATCTTGATATGCTGAACATATTTGCAATTTAAAGTTGGGTTAAAATTGGCGTAGCGGTTTCAGAGGAGGAGATTTTTGAAAAAGTTTACGACGGACGGACGACGGACGTCAAGTGATGGCCTTTTAGGCCAGGTGAGCTAAAAAAAAAAACAAAAACAAAAAAAAAAAAAAAAAAAAAAAAAAAAAAAAAAAAAAAAAAAAAAACCGAAAAAAAAAAGTTTTCAGAGACAGATTTCTCTAAAGTAAGATTAGCTATTAATATGATACCTCGTTTTCGTTAGGTGACTTTTGTGTTTCGGCATCGTTATATAAACATCCGGCATTTACAGAGAAACCGGTCATGCCTGCTATGTTCCTTATTCACGAATGAAAGTTTCAGGTACACCACGTGATACTCTCTGAATCTTTGCGTAACTACTGCAAATTTAATTTAACAAACGTTCCGATAGCAATCGACTTCGAGCGCAACATCTTAAATGCTGTTGAATCTAAAACAGCACTGAGGGTAGCTGGTCGTCTGAGGAGGGACATAGAAAGAAATATCCACACCTCTGGTGGTACAAAAGCTAATGCAGGTTTCTACGTTTATGTCAAGAAACATGACAACACCAGAGGAAGATAGGCATTTTTGTTGCAAGTGTGCCGACAAGTTAGGAACAAAAAGGACAGTGAAAGGGTGAATCAAAATGAGAAGAACTGTGTGGACGAAAATGTCAGCACTGAGGAAATTCAAGTAATGGAGGTTGTGCAAATCGAAGAGGTAGAAGATATACTAAAAAAAGATGGGCAATGTTGCAGGTAATCCGGATATTGGGTGGTTGTAGTAAAGGGGCAAAGTGAGGGTACAAATATTGAGGAAATTGATGCTATGACATCTGTTCCGACTTATCTACTGAGGATCACGAAACCAGTAAACAAAACGTATGAACGCATATATGACTATAGGCACTTTGACCTACCAGAGGCGAAAAACTGTGAAGATTTTTTTTGAGAATTTTTACATTTGCACCACCCTCATCGTATAAGAATATCGAGGAAGATCATTTGATAAAGAAGTTTTTGGAACAGGCAAGGAGACAGGGGGTGGTCAGCACAGCAGTGCCAGACGAGTAATCTGGCCTACTAAGACTAAGAAGTTCGAGTTACCTTATTCTTTGACAAGACATTGGTACCTGAATTACCAGTCCACCGCCGCAAACATGAGAGCACTCAGTTTGAGGTTACCAGATTTGTAGAAATGGAGGTTCAAACACACACAAAAAAAGACTAAGGAATGGAGACAGAAGAAGTACAGGGCACAAGACGGGTTGAGTTTGGAGATGTTGAAGTGGAGTGCGATATTATAATGTGTCACGTATTTAATTTTGTTATGGTCTGTAAAATGTTAAATGCTCTGAAATTATAGTAGTCAATGATAGTAATCTATATATATTTGGTCATTAAAGTGGGTTAACTATTGGTAAAGAGGTATCATTCCGGGTATCCCGATAATGATGTCACGGAGCAGATTGCTCCGTATGCGTTGTATCTTGTTTTTTCCTTTGAAGTTATGATAACAATTACACGGAGCAAACAGAGCTCTGTGTGAAGTTTAAAGAGTAAAGGGTTTAAGAAAGATAATTTTAAGATGATAAAATTGAATTGCTATTGTTGGATTTTGTTTCATGTTTGAGGATAAACATTTTTTGAAAAGGGGGCATTGTAACGTCCGTAGATTGCAATCTTAATTGTAAAGTATTTTTATGTATGCAAACTACCCTTGTATTTATAAGTTTCAATTTATTTTTAATCTCGTTTGAACTTTTTGAGAATAGGTTTTATGTATGATATGTAATATAAATCTAATATGATGCTGGTCACCAACGACAACGGCAATGAAACAGCCCATTCACTCCCCTTTCAGCGATTTTGAACTCGGCGATTTTTGAACTACGTTTACACCTAAAGAGAAGCAAACTGTAATCCCTGAAAGTCCCCATATATTCGTTGGCATTGTGCATAGCTCTTAAGCATTTTCAATGCCCGTATTTAAGTGAGAAAGTGAGAATATACTTTGTTTTTGCCATGACTCTGGTATACGGTAGTGGTTGCGACCATTATTATTTACGCGTTGTATCGGGATTTTACGCTTTATCTTTGTTGAAATGGCATGCAGCACTATAAATTCCGAATTACTTGAACTCTTGTTCTGTCATGTCTTAACTAGGCGCCATTATTTAAGTTTCAAAGCAAATTTTGACACAGTATAAAAACCTTTTTATATAAATTTTCCTCAGCTTAACAAATTCTGCTATTATATTTTTAGAGTAGAAAAATATTTTGTTAATAATTGGTGAGAAAGGGCATATTTTTGGTGCCGATTAAATACAATGCACAAAAGAAAGTCAAAATGACTCCTTCTTTAAAATTTCATTTTCGGAAGAAATTGCTTTACCACTAGACAGTAAAATCATTTCTTCAGGTTACGTTATAGGAAATCCAAGCTCCAACATGGAGGGCATTGTTCAACCATTAGATACTAAACATAACAAAAATATTTTGGTTGCCAAATCTCTGGACGATCCGAGTTGTGGTTTTGGTACTCTGAGAATGGCGAATATCTCAGATAATAAAGTTATACTCCCATGGGCTTCATTTGTAGCCACATGTGAGCAAATTTGATACAAAAACATTAGATGATTAGAGTATTGAGATCTTATCCAATACTCAAGTCGAACAAATAGACAACTTATTGAAAAAAAAACACGAAAACACATTTTCAAAAAAAGGCAGTGCTCATTACATAACACATAACAAAATGGACACTGATAATGTAAAGCCATTCAAAAAACCGTTCCGGCGGGTACCGATAAATAAAAGAGAGGCAATTGACAAAGAGGGCAAACATTACTTGAACTCTAACATTATTCATAATTGAAGTTTCCAATAGCCCCTGGGCTTCAAATATTGTCCCAGTTACAAAAAAGGATGGTTCTACTAGAATTTGCATTGGAATGCGATCAGTGAATAATCTTACTATCAAAGAATCCTACCCTATTCCTAGGGCTGACAACTCATTAGATGCCTTGAGGGGTTCAAAATTATTCAGTGTCCTTGACCTTTCAAGTGGTTATTTTCAGGTTCAGGTGAATGAACAGGACGAAGTCAAAACTGCATTTACCAGTACTAGGGATCTTTTTCATTTTTAAGTAATGGCCATGTGTCAATGTAACGGGGCAGCCACATTCTAACGCCTTACGCAACACGTTTTGGCTGGTCTTAATAGGAAAACCTGTTTATTTATATTGACGAAATAATGTTTTTTTTTTCTGAAACGTTTGAATCACACTAACAAAGATTAAACGATATTCTAGAAATAGTATCTAAAGAGGGCTTAAAAGTGTTCTATGTTTAAGCAACGCGTGTCATTTTTAGGGCGCATATTCTCTGCAGACGGAAAAGCTGCAGATCCCAGTAAAATAGAGAGTAAAAATGTGGCCAACACCGCCACTGTTAGAGATAAGAAGTTTTCAATGAACATGTTCTTATTATAGGAAATACATAAAAAAAAGCTTTACAAAACCATTATATAGATTAACAGAGAAAGGTTGACCTTTTGAATGGACTGCAACATGCTAAGAGTCACTCGAAAAGCTTAAAAAATATCTTGTGATATCACCTATTTTATGTTTCCCAGATATGATAAACCTTTTTTACTTGACACTGATGCTTCAGGGTCTTCTATAGGCTCTGTTTTATCACAGACGCGAAAGAAACAGTCATTGCCTACTAGAGCAAGGTCCTAAGTAAACCACACGGACAATTATGCGTAGAGAACTTTTGGCCATCATACTGAGCATAAAATATTTATATGGGTCATTTTTTTATTAGTACGAACAGACCATGGTGCTCTCCCCTGGCTGTTACGATATAAAAACCAAGAAGGTCAAATGGCCTGATGGCTCGAGATATTTTGAGGTGCAATATAGACCTGGCAGGCAGCATGGCAACGCAGACTGGTTATCTCGTCATCCGTAAGGTGATCATGATTGCAAATATTGTGAGGAAAAACTCAAAAAGAATTTGAAAGAAATCAGCAAAATGAATATTGTATGCGAACAAAAAATAGCCACATGATAATGAATCATCTGAATGATGAAACTGTAACATGAAGATGGTTTAAAAACAAACTAGAAACCGAAATCTCTGTGGCACAAAGTAGTGACAAAATTCTTGCAAAATTTAAAGAAATAAAATTATCTTATACAGAAAAAGCAAACTGTTCTGATATAGCTGCAGAAAGTGTGCAGGCAAAAAATACTGGTCTCAGTCGGATAGTATTGTACTCGCAAACAATATACTACAGCGATGGAAACGTTCAACATTCCCTACCACACGCACACGATTCAAACGATGAACGCACACGCTTCACACGTTGAGCTCACACGATTCGCACGATGAATGATACAGAAAGTTCTCAATCGTGTATCGTGTACCGTGTATCGTGTACCGTGTACCGTGTAACGTGCACCGTGTCGGTTAAAAAATCTGATATATTTTCATGAAACGAACTCGAAATGAAAAATATCAGCGTGCAATAAAAGTAGAGATATTCTAAATTTCACAGCATAAATAAAATGGTAATTTAGAATGTGATACATAAAGAAAAAGCCAATGTTCATTTTGACAAAAGAAAATACGGTTATAGCGTGTTACAAACTTTCTCCCAGGAACCAGAGACATATATGTCTCTGCGGGAACTGTCACCACTTTTGCCGTAACAATATCAGAGTAGGGTCGACAAAAGCTTAAAATGTTGTAATTTTGTCAGGAAAAGAAAAAAATTAAATCAACAATGTTTAATCAAAATATAATTCACGTCAAATTAAAAAGTCCTGATATATCACCGTAGTAAAGAACCTAAGAAAAGATACATTACTTTTAAATTAGATTAACACATACTAAAATTTTCTTATTATTTCAACATAAATATATAAGAAAGGGCACATTTTCTCTATTTTATTTTATACCAGTGTCCACAATTCTTAAACTTGCTCTAATTTAACCATAAATATAAAAGATAGGGCACTTTTTTCTATTTGATATTATACCGGTGTCCGCAATACTATAAGTTGATAGAATTTAACCATAAATATAAAAGATAGGACACTTTTTCTCTATTTTATATTATACCGGTGTCCGCGATACTAAAACTTGATAGAATTTAACTATAAATATAAACAATAGGGCACTTTTTCTTTATTTGATGTTATACCGGTGTCCGCAATACTATAACTTGATAGAAGTTAACCCTATTAAATATAAAAGATCGGGCACTTTTTCTCTATTTTATATTATACTGGTGTCTGCAATACTAAAACTTGATAGAATTTAACCATAAATGTAAAAGGTAGGGCACTTTTTCTCTTTTTTATATTATACCGGTGTCCGCATTACTATAACTTGATAGAATTTAATCATAAATATAAAAGATAGGGCACTTTTTCTCTATTTTATATTATACCAATGTCTGAAATACTATAACTTGATAGAATTTAACCATAAATATAAAAGGTAGGGCACTTTTTCTCTATTTTATGTCATACAGGTGTCTGCAATACTATAACTTGATAGAATTTAACCATAAATATAAAAGAAAGGGCAC
>MJUU01013881.1:9361-22668 GCA_002080025.1 Modiolus philippinarum | reverse complement strand
CCCCCCCCCCCCCCGTGGGTTGAAAAAACAAATGAGCTATGTTTATACACTTCTTTCTGTAACAGATATGTTACACCTGATAATGGTTGTTGAAAAATATTTACTGTCTAAGGAATACACAATCCTGTATACAGTAAAAGTTTCGGCTTGGCTAACCAAGAAAATTAACTCGGATTATTGGGTTACTTGGTGATGTTGAAAGATATTTAAGGTACTTACAAGATTGCCAGGAGAATATGTTGAATCTGAAGGTTGGAGGGGGTAATGTTTGATATTAATGGCAACGCATTGGTGGCCGACCCCTTATCAGTCTTTCCCTTGATGCTTCATCCTAATTCACCATTCAGACCATGCAGCAATATATATACATTTGATCGGGATCAACATGTACAGAGGAAACCAGATACCTTCCGCGTGAACACCACTTTCGCCATGAATTGGCCATGGAAGCGAACTTTTACAAACATTTTCTGCTGAAAGCTCTAGTGGAGGACCGACTCAGTATATTATGCTCCTACAGGCATACTCCCAATTAATTACATTTGGTGAATAGTGAAACTTTGTAATTTTGATGGATTCCGATTCGATCAAATATCTTTGTGAACATTTGATCGTTAAAAAACGTTATTACGGATGGTTACTATACAGATATGAATATGTAATGAGATTTGAAGTAGAATTGTTGAAATAAAGTGTTATTTTAAAGAAATCTTAAAAGATTTGCTAGTTGAATTTACCCTCTAAATGGAAGACAGAAATTAAAAAAAAATTAAAAGTACTTTAGTACTGGCAGAAAAAGTACACTTAATTAAAATCCTTAAGAGGTTGGGGCAATGAAATGCCCCCTCCTTTCCCCTTAATTTATTATGCTCTAAATGTTGCTATCATGAATTAAAAGCCGAATTTGTCCTGGTCACAAATATATATTTTGTGAATTATCTGTATTTCAGGTGGAGAGATAAATGAAATTAAAAGTGCTAGAAAAGCGCTGTTAATTACTATTGCAGCGCAGGATGAAAATTTGTAGTTGACAAGTCATAAAACGTCCTCCAAATTCGGCCAGGTTGATTATTGCTTTTGAGCAATTTCTCATACAGATAGAAATATTTTTGGAATATGATACATTAGTTTTTATCTGTTTACGGAGGATACGATGACTGCAAATTAAGAAAGTTGACAGTTTGCCAAATTGGTCAACGGACTTTCAGTCTTAGATTTCTGTCAATTCAGATGAAAGCTTTTATGAAACGTATGGGATAGTCATGCTCTCCCCTTGATGCAGAATCCATATGTTTGGATACCCACGGTATTTCGAGTTTTAGTTTAGGCTGGGATTTCATTTTATTTATTAAAGCATCTGGCTTTGTTGACATGTTGATGTACCGGTATCTCATCTCAATAAGACAAAATAATTGATTGGTTGGACTTTTGTAAGCTTCGTTGTCAGTACTGCATGTAAAACTAATTGCCAAAATGAGGCTACTCCCGAAGTCACTGAAAAATAGATGGCGGTAACTTTTTGAAATAGAAAATATTCAGAAATACATAAAATAATGATGGAGGTCCCAAATAAATATAGATTTCATCACAAGATCCCGTTCATTACCATATTTTATCCACTCTCGGTAATTAAATTTAAATTTTTGATGATCGGCAAGCCTCGCACTGAAAAATTTAAAATTTAACTATCTCTAGTGGATCAAATATGGCATAATCGGGATAAAGTCGTGTAATCTTTTTTTCCAATGATAAATGGAAAACACCGAGAATTTTACTCCGAATATATTTGGCAGAAAAAAAGTACGAGGCTTTATTCAACATACGTTGAAAATGAAAATTTATCTAACGGCTAAGAACCGGTTTAAACTGCGCAAATCATTAGAGAATATCCAATAACTAAATACCGAGGTTAATGTGAATTTAGTTTCTGCATATGCGCATTTCGACAACTTATGTCTCTTCAGTGCAGATAAAATCTAAACGTCTGGAAGACACTAAACTAAAATGTTTACCTAGAAAAACTGTGACCAAAGCTCACTGATATATACTCCCGCTCCACCATTTGATAATCAATCAAATCAAATTCTAAATTAGAAGATGCAAATCTACATTATGTCACAAAGACCATGTCAAAGTTTCATGAACAACTATTCAGTGGTTCAAGAGGAGTAGTGGATAAGAGATGAGTACCCACTTGTAATGTACTGTCATAGTCCATATTTTGCTATGGGAAACCCCAAAAATCAATTAAATCAAATTCTGAAATAGGAGGTGCAGATCCATATTCTGTTACAAAGACTGTGTTAAAGTTTCATGAAAATCTATTCAGTGGTTCAGAGGAGTAGCGGATAAGATATGGGTACTCCCTTGTTATGTATTGCAGAGTTCGTGTTTTGCTTTGGTTGATTGATTGATTGATTGATTGATGTTTTACGCCAACTTCAGCAATATTTCAGCTATATTGTGGCGAGAACTGTTGGGTTTATTGAAAAATTCCAATAAATACATAAAATATTAATATAAAACCATATAGCTTTATACAAGTAAAACAAATGTGTAAAATGTTAAAACACATAATAGTAAATTTTTGGTTTAACAATAACAATATTAGAAATTAGAAACTTGTTTAAAATTGATCTATTTAAATCTTCCTAAATAAATTGATTGCTTTTAAAAATTGAACGATTTTGTCGCCTGCGACGTTTGTAAATAGGTCTTTAAGACAATCAGCAGAATAAAAATCATGCCTGATATCGGCAACATCTACACATTCAATTAAAACAATCAAATCAAAATCTGACATAGGAGGTGCACATCTACATTTTGTAAGACTGTGTTAAAGTTTCATGAAAATCTATTCAGTGGTTCAGGAGGAGTAGCGGATAAGAGATAAGTACCCCATGTGTCATGTAATGTAATGGCAAAGTGCATGTTTGGCAATGGGAAACCCTAAAAATCAATCAAATCATATTCTGAAATAGGAGGTGCACATCTACATAATGTCACAAAGACTGTGTTAAAGTTTCATGAAATTCTATTCAGTGGTTCAGGAGGAGTAGCGGCTAAGAGATGGGTACCCCCATGTGTACATGTAATGTAATGGTAAAGTCCATGCTTGGCTATGGGAAACCCCAAAAAATCAATCAAATCGAATTCTGAAATAAGAGGTGCATATCTACATTATGTCGCAAAGACTGTGTTAAAGTTTCATGAAAATCTATTCAGTGATTCAGGAGGAGTAGCGGATAAGACGTGAGTACCCCCATGTGTAACGGACGGAAAGACGGACCCCCCACTTTTCAAGCGGGGGTATAAAAACCGATAGAGTACAAAAACCAATATCATCTAAATGTAAAGCCAAATTCAGCTAGGGACAGAGCTTTGCATGAGGGAGATACTCCCTATTTTTCAACAAAAATTTAGAAATTCTAAAGTTCCAAATAGAATCGGTTTTCGAGTCAGCACAAAAGTACTGACCACTTAGCTGGTGAATACAGTCCAGCAGAAGTGATACTGAAGTTACTATGAATTTAGTTTCTGCATATGCGCATTTCGACAACTTATTGTTGAATACAATTAGCAAGGTAAGAAATTCGTTGATGCTGGTTATTGGCAACAAAAATTATGTGGAAATCCGACCTAGGTAACTTTTTCTGGTGAAAAGTCTCGTTCGAAATTTAGTGAAAATTATCGATGCAAATTTTTGGTGCAAATGCAAGGTGTAAATTAAAATCTCGATATAGTTGATGACTTTGGTGAAATATTTAGTTGTTGGTCGGTGTAAATATAATGTAATTACATTTGTTTGCCGGAGTTGTCCGTATATAGTCAGTCTCACAGTCTAGACATAAATAAAATAGTTTTTTGAGAAATGCATTGTTACCATCGTTGCTATGAGCTTTACGCTCAGAGTTGAATATTAAAATTGAGTTCACTGTTCAGTACCATGGACCTGACCACTGACCATTGTACAGTACTCTCCTCCACGTGTTCCGGTTAATAATCAATAAATCGTATCATTGTTATCTTATTCATGCCTTGTTGTAGCTACCCTTATAAAGAATAACATCCAAATACTGTAACTTGTCAAATTCAGAGGTTTCAACTATACTCGGAAATCAGCAGTTTTTGAGCACCCGAGTTCTTATAAAACAAATGAGATACCTTAATATATACACAAGATATCTTATTTGGTGAATAACTTCCATGCTTATTCACCAAACAAGATATCGTATATATTTAATAAGATATCTTTATAAGCTTTAATAGGTATCCTAAAAATCTTATAAGATATCTCATTTAAGTTAATAAGATATCTTAAAATTTAACGCTTTAAGATATCTAATATATATATATATATATTCTAGACAAGATATCTCGTATATTTAATTAGATATCGTGTAAACTTTAAAAGATATCTAATAAAATTAATAAGATATCTTATTAAGTTTAAAAGAAATCTTAGATATGGAAATTGATTGATTGATGTTTTACGCCAACTTCAGCAATATTTCAGCTATATTGTGGCGAGAACTGTTGAGTATATTGAACAATTTTAATAAATACATAAAATATTAATATAAAACCATATAACTTTATACAAGTAAAACAAATGTGTAAAATGTAAAAAATATAATAGAAGAAATTATGGTTTGACATTAACAATATTAGAAATTAGAAACTTAAGTTTATAAGATATCTTTAAAAGTTTATTAGATGTCTTAGAAAGTTTGAAAGATATCTTATAACTTTTATAGATGTCTAAGAAAGTTTGAAAGATATCTTATAACTTTTATATGATATCTAATTAATAAAAAGATATCTAATTGCATACACAGACACAAGATATCTTATTTTATTTAAAAAAAATTAAAGCATAACACGCTAGGTCTTCAATTTGAACTATCAACATTTCAATTTAACAAGGATTAATCATGTATCGGAAGTAACTATGATTCAAAGATCCCTTATAAACCTGATGTTTTGACTTTGAAGTGTTTCTTCTTTGTCTGTGGTATCCTCATTTTCTGCAACACATAAATGCAATGCGTTGGTATGATCTTAAAAAAAAAAAAAAAAAAAAAAAAAAAAAAAACGCGAATATCACGATCAAACATCATTTCAATATTAAAAAGATCATTTTGTATGGGACTTTGATACGGACATTTTTCAATGCGATTCTTTTTATGGGATTCTCTTAATTTAAGGACTTGCATTTGGGCATACATTTTAATGAATGATTGGGTCTAGATACAAGTTCTTTTTGTAAACAACACTGAAATGATCAGCGGTAGCGCCGGTAGATTAACAGAGTTTGTCGTTGTTTAGTTTTGTTAAAAAGAGATGACATGTTTATTTTCATGTGTGAATGCATCTTAGCTGTATTTATATACATGTATAACCAGTTTTTTATGCCAGTGTTCAACCAATTTTAATGATAGGGCCATGATTGTCAACTTTCGAACATGTGTTGTTTTCTGCTAATGTTAACGTCAGTTTTGGTAACAACAATGCATTGCTCCACAAGTATTTTGTCGGCAGATTTTTAAACGTAGGAATATTTGACGGTAGTGCTTATTTGAGTATGAAATAAAGTGTTCTGTATTGAGAATTTGATTGAATATTGTATATTTTAACATTTCAGAATTATTTATTATATTTACAGTTATGTAAAAGGTGTTAGAAATATTTATCTTGTGTCCGCCGGGAAATAATTTCTTGGCGACATCATGGTTGGATCTTGTTTGTATGAAATAAGGCTAAAATGTGGCAAAATCCCAGAAATTCTCTTCAGTATATAAATGTTGCGCGAACTATTTGCATGGCTTTTCCTCTGTATTTTTGGTTGCAATAGACGTAAAGAGTATTTTATAGGAACAGATAAAGAAGTTTGAGAATAACATAGGTCAGTTTTAGGAAACATGTTTTATTTCAGATTTATAGTATTTTTCATTATTTATTTGTAAAAGATAACTGATTTATTCTTGCCGTTTTTTTCTGTGTTTTTGCTTTGACGCTGCCATGAATATTTTATTGTCATTGATTCGAAGTGTACACTTTGTGCTAAACTATTTACGTAAGATTCTATCGGAACATTTGCACAAGGTTTACATGTGTATATTCACTACATTTTTTGGGTAGGTTTCCGTGTTTTTCACAGAATATTCTTTAGCGGATTTCGTTGTAGTCTGTGACTGACATCTTATTTATTTTTGTTAAGATAGGATTTCCAGATTGCGGATTTAACGGAAATCTAATGTATGTTTGCTTTTAAGGTTAAATCCGTCTTTCTGTTTCGTTTAACGTAATTTGCTTTAATTTTTGTCGAGTTAGTTAGGCAATACTAGTTTACACCATAAACATACTCGACATGCCATGCCATTCGAGTTTGCACTAGAAGACATTTGAGCTAGGATTTTTACATAAGAGGACACCTTAGGGCTCCTGACATTACTCAACTATAGAGTTTATCTATAGTTGGTCAGAGAAAACATTCACTTTGATTCAGTTGGGTTCGCCAACATACTCAGTCAGCTACTATTATACTGGCTGGTTAGCGCATAAAATTCAAGTTTAAGTCCGTGATCATATAATGAAACAAATAAAACAACAATGAATTAAATGTAGTTGAAATATTTATTGCCTGAGATTCTGTTTGTGGATTACATGAGCAGCTCTGACAAAACAGAAAGAAATAAATTGCAAAGAACATATAGTTTACACATTGATTTTATTGGATAATTAATTATGTAATAACTGAGTTTCTAAGGTACTAGTGGTGGTTGAATACAGGTGTTGTTATTTTATATTGTTGTTGAATATTTATGAGCAAGTAATATAACATTTAACCTTAAAGTATCTTGCTTATTAAAATACACGTGTACCGCCCGATGTCCATTTACTCAAAAGTCGTTGCCCAGGTTGTCCCTTCCACCTTTATTTCTTTCTTCTGATACTTTCAATTTTTTGAATTGATTAACTTGTTCTCGTCCTGATATAGCTGAAATATTGCTCATTGGACGTTAAACTCTAACTAATCAATAACTAATCAATCCTCGTTGATTTTAATTCGTCTGTTGTTCGTTGTTGTTAAATCCCCGGTTCAATTGTTTTACACGGAGGTTTCCTTGGTTGATTGCACGAAAAGGCATATGCAAATCCTTGTTTGTCCTCACGAGCTGCCTGATCGTACCATATACTCTATAGTGATTTTTACACTGTTGTCTAAATCAATTCTCTAATTGCTGGACTTTAGTAGGACTACTACACTCAAATGAGGGAAGAGACTCGGGTGTTAAAACACAACCCATTACGTCCAACGTTCGAAGTCAGCTGGACGGTTAAGATAGGGTCGCATACACTTTGCCTTTTACATTTTGTTGCCCATGGCCGAAATCATCACACGAATATAGAGTAAATGTACGAGATAACACCCTCGGATTTGCTAGTTTCTGATTAAGAATATAGATTGTTGTAATCTAGTGTCGGATTTCGACTCTAGACTTATAGTGTCCGGTTCACTTAAAACACCGGTGGTGGCAGCATTCCCAAGGCTAGTTTGAACGCCTCGTATGGCCCGCTACAATATGGCTAACAGCGATACAATAGTCCTGAGATATACACTTTTTTATTTTGAGAAAAAAAAAGATCAAGGCCGCACGTCCATTATAAAGTACAATTATGAAGAGAAATATCGATTCTAAAAGGCTTACTTCGGACAACTTGTAAGACTTGTTGTAAGGGAAACACGGTATCCTATGACTAAAAGTTTGTTAGAAGGTCAGTCATATGGCTTTAATGAGTTTTCGAAAAAGGCGAATTTCGACTGAAATATGAAATGTGTTCACTTTCAAAAGAACAGAGAGTCAGCACACACCTAAATTATAATTTGAATGGCTACAGACATTGGTGATTTATCAATGACGTATATCTTAATATAAGTACCTGATAAACTACACGTGTGTCGTAATAACCATCTGAACATCCAGTTATGGAGTCCCAGTTTCCCTTGTGGATATCTACATACGTGGAGAACGGTCATCTTGTTGCCGCGATTGAAAAGAAATTATCTTCTAAGCTCATCTGGCAACGTAGTGCGAGTATTTTTGGAGTCCACCGCCTGTAATCGTTGCCGCGAATTTTTAAATTCAAAGATACTGTCCTTTGAATCCACTGAGGCACTTGAAACCAAACAATAGTCCTTTGGTGGCGCTCTCCAAACGGTCTGTGTTTATGATCGAACTAATCCAAAAATGACCACCATCGGGGAAGATTGGAAACAGAGACTATTATAACACTTGTTTTATGTCTCTGTTAGATGTAAGTCGAAACAGAACCACAGCGTTTTGACAAAACGGAAAATCAGGGGACATAGACACGAATGGACCAACAAATAATGGCAAAAACACATTAAAGACAAACCCCACATGTAAAACTGGACACAAAGGAACATCACGGACTATGCTAAAACCGGTTGATTGATGTTTTACGGCAACTTCAGCAATATTTCAGCTATAATGTGGCCAGAACTGTTAAATGTATTGAACAATTATAAAAATATATATATATATATATAAAATATCAATATAAAACCATTGTGGCTTTATACAATTAAAACAGTTTAAAATATAAAGATTGATTGATTTAATATTGTTTAACGTCTACTGAGCAATATTTCAGCTATATCGAGACAAGAACAAGTTTCTTAATAAATAATCACTTTGGGGTATGGAAAGGGTCATGGGACGGGAAATTCTGACTGCTACTGGAAAAGTAGGGTGAAATAGAAAGGGGCGGGGAATTTAGCCTTGTAGCCGATCACCCAAAAAGAGCTTGCTACAAGGGATAGCGTGCAGGAAGCGTGGCATTTCTTCAAACACGTGGACCTGAGTTAAAATCCCATCCGAAAGATGGGTTGTGTATTTATTAATCCCGCACAACCACGGAATGGGTCCTATTTCTATATCCCGGGGTTCCCTCCGGGGTCAGCCCCGTTTAGGAGGGGTCATACCAAGCAAGCCGGAGATACTAGAGGTCCTATTTCTATACTCGGGGTTCCCTCGCGGGGTAAAATATAAAGAGCATAATACAAGAAATGTTAGTTAAACTGTTACAATATTAGAATTTTTAGACAAATACATTTAAATCTTACTAAATAAATTAATTGATTTTAAAAATTTGTAAATAGGTCTTTAAGACAAACAGCAGAATAAAAATCACGCCTGTTATCGGCAACATCTACACATTCAATTACAACATGTTGAATTTTATAAGGACAATTGCATGGAATACATTCAGGTCTGCCATCACTGTTGAGAATAAAACTATGTGTTGTTCTAATATGTCCAATTCGACATCGGGTCAACACCACCTGTTCCCTACGGTTTTTACCGCAGGAACCGACTTGTTTACCGACGTCTGACTGTATTCCACGCAGTTTGTTGTTTATTTGCAGATCCCATTTGGCCTGCCTTCACTTAAAAAAAAACGGGAGTCAACACGTATGTTCCGGAAGTGTAAGCTGTTCCTGCTTCTTGAGAGACACCCATCGTGATGGTCATAATCATGTCCAGGAAAAGTCCATTCCGTAGGAGAGAACATGCGTCAATGACAATATTGGAATGTTCCTCCAAATAACAGAATGCTCACAATGGGAAAGGTGAAGTGACCGCGCTTGTCATAATTTTAAGAATGTATTTGTCCTCTGTAATCAATTTTGAGACGATTGTCAAGATATGTCAGTTGTTTTCTTCATTTCAAGCACATTGGGATACATAAGATGTAGGTTTAGTCATTGAGGTGAGGATTGTTCGAAGACAAAACATCACCAATATTGCGGCGCTGAAATTAAAGGCTGGGTTAATTTTCTATCCTTTTTTCTCTGAACTAGCCCTTCTAAAAACTTCTTCATAGGAGTGTAGAAATGAGTAGTGTGGAGCAATTGGTTCCCATTGGAAAGCCAACAGTTTGTTTGGATACAAGGCGTCAAACGTAAAAATATGTTTATATGTCATTTAACATTTCTATTTGTAGTATTTCAGTCTCGGTGGTAAAATGCATTTATTCGGAAACTATTCTGGTCACAATGGTCCATTGGTTGATTGATTGATTGATTGATGTTTTACGCCAACTTCAGCAATATTTCAGCTATATTGTGGCGAGAACTGTTGAGTATATTGAACAATTTCAATAAATATATAAAATATTAATATAAAACCATATAACTTTATACAAGTAAAACAAATGTGTAAAATGTAAAAAATATAATAGAAGAAATTATGGTTTGACAGTAACAATATTAGAAATTAGAAACTCAATTTAAAATTGATCCATTTAAATCTTACTAAATAAATTGATTGCTTTTAAAAATTGAACGATTTTGTCGCCAGCGACGTTTGTAAATAGGTTTTTAAGTTTGTGTTATGATCTTACGTTCCCAAACATGGTCAGCAGTGTACATACCGGTTGTTTATCATTGTAGGGCAAAATGCATTTAGATATGCTTTATTTAAAAACTATCTGGCCTTTTGGAACCAGACTTTCTCACAATTGTCCAAGATTTACCCATTCAAAATATGTCCGGTGAGCCAAGGTTCAATCTAAGACTGTCACCAGCGGGGAACATATATTAACATGGAACCTTTTGGAAAACTTTTTAAAGCGATCCCACTGAAACTCCATTTGATTGATTAATTAGAGTTTAACGTCCAATAAGCAACTTTTCAATTATATCAGGACGAGAACAAGTTAATCAATTCAAAATAAAATTGTAAGTAGAAGAAGAAAGAAATATAGGAGGAAGGGACAACCGCGGGCAACGACTTTTGATTGCCACTGGAAAAGGGGAGAAATGGGTAGGGGCAGGAAATTTAGCCTTCTATACGACACCTAATGCGTCTGCTCTCTTAATTAGAGAAATATGGAAGGGGTCGTTATACTGCATGGAGCGTGGCGTTTCTCCACAAAGTTTGGCTACAATGGTTCGCGGTCAGGCTTTCCGTATTATGACCTGACTACCCCGCAAAGACAGGGCATTCCCCTACCCACCATCTGGGGACGCGCCCGGCAGCTCAGTAGCCAAAGCCCCCGAAAACCTATTCATGTGCCGGTTAACTCCATTTGAAATTGGCCTAAAATTGGTTGCAATGGATAGTGGTGCGAGTGTTTTGTTGCTAGGGTAGCCACTGTTCAATCATTTTCTAGGTTTCACTCTAGGTTTTTCCCCTCGAGGGCACGGTAACACGAGATGACAGTCAGAACTCGAATAACATCGGGATTGCACAAAATTGGAAAATACTACAATCATGAACATTTACTGTTTCGATTCGACATCATTTGTACTGCTAACAAAGTTGCTGAATCTCGAATAATACCTAATGTAGGGTCCTTTTTTATCTTTTCAGTTGCCCAATGATTATAAATGTGGTATTTGTGGTAGATATCACTTGTTATTATACCTTTTCAATAATTTTGTATGTAAAATTCATAGTCATAAAATGTATATTTATTTTCCATTTTCAGAAAAGTGCTATCACCCAGTGAATAGCACAAAGACTATCAACCGGCCAGTGAATAGCACTGTGATTACTTTTCGCGGACTTTTCAGTGAGGACGTTCATTGGTTAATCGGTGTGTCAGTTCGGGATGACTGACATTTTTAATCAAAAGGACGTATATTGAAATATGCATCCTTGGTAAAAAAAAAACACATCTTAACCACAATTTTTATTTCTTTTTCATTAGATTTCCTTTGATAGTAAAACATGTTCCATTCGGTATAATCAAACACTTATTTATTGGCTATTCGAACAATAGCAAGATTATGGTTCCCCTCGACATCAACTTCACGTCGGGAAATAGTCATGTCTCGGGGAAAACCATAATCTAGCTATTGTTCTCATGATCAGTAAATAACTGTATAATACATAGGCGTCGAAAGTGGGATGCGAAGTGGAAAGTGCCAATTGGAGAATTAACCACTGGTATGCATAATCATTGTCTCATCTATTGGCGGTTTTCAGAATTGTATGCGCCATATTCAATGACCATAGACCTCAACTTTCAAAACCAGACTCACAGGGTTCTGTATTAGCCCAGCAAATGTTGCAAAATGGCTGTGAAAACCAACCACCTGCAAAAATTTGTAATAAAAGAAATCTACATCGGAAAATGTGTGCAAAAATACTAGTGGTTTTGATTTAACAAATTGTCCATTGTTGTCTATGATTGAAATTCGAGATCTTACTAAGTGTGTGTATCAGTTGAAACAGGCGCCTCAATATACCAGAGAACATCTTGAAGAAACATCTCAATACGCACTTCAGCTTTTAAAGGACAAACCAAATCTGGTTAGATGTAATATTCAGTTAAGGCATACCTATTGGTTCTCGAAGCTTCATGGTTTGAATATAGCGAAAGGACTGCGACAGGCTGGTATTTTACCTACAAAGTTGGTGCAAGGATTATAGGATTGGTTCCTGGGATACCAACGCTACTCTGAAGTAAAGTCTGGTCAATCATCACAGTTCCTATCGGCTGTTTCAATATGGAGGGGGATTTCCGCCACCAGAGAAATTCTATGCTGTAAATTTTATCTTCTCTTTTTATTGTTTTCACTTTCCTGATCCATAATTCTGCATTTTCTATATTTTATATTATAGATTCTAGGATATTAATTTATCATATTTTATATTCTTTCTTTAAATGTTCCTGTTTCATCCCGACTTCTGCAGTTTTTATATTTTATATTATTGTTTCTAAAACTCAATTTGTTATATTTTATGTTCTTTCTTTAAATGTTCCCATTTCTATGCTTTGTTGGTTAAGTTCTAAATTCTTCTTTCACGACATTACATCTACCGTGTTAATGTCGAAAAATTTCATGTTTTATAATTTGAAAGAGAAATGTTCAAAGTAAGTATTCATTGTGCATCATTCTTTAACTTTTATATTTTATCTTTTAACTTTTGTCTTTGTATTTTTGTTTTTATATGTGCTTAAAATAAACGTGGCGGAAAAAACGCGTATGATTGAATTATGACAACAGATGGCGCTAGTGTTTCTGTGACAGCTTTTCATCCACCAGCAGATTCGTCCACGAACGGGACATATATATTATCATGTATTTCAAAGACAATTTTTGGTATGATGCAAACAAAATGGCATTTTTAAGACGGTGAAATAAAATAAGTGAGGGTGAAGCGGGGGAAACTTAAAGGGGATCGTTCATGATTGGAAGCGATAATACTTTACTGAAAATACCGCTTAGCCCAAATACGGGCGTGACGCGGGAAACACTGAAAAAAAAA
>MJUU01013880.1:23837-110411 GCA_002080025.1 Modiolus philippinarum | reverse complement strand
TAATTTTGTAAAATATTTTATTACTGGTTAAATGAATTTTTGTTTGTGTTAATCCGCTATGACTGACATGTGAACATGGCTCTAAGTTTGACAATAGAGTAATTAGTAAGCTAGACCTTATCTTTTTACACATAATTCTCTTTTTGCAAACCGACAAAAATAAGTGTAAATGTATTTTGACGCCTATGATATCTCAAACTCAAACAATATAGAAATAATTAGTGTCAAAAATGACTTGTGAGAAAGGAGAAAAAGAAATTTAAAAAGGAATTTTAAAATAAAGAATTTAAGCTAATTATGAAACTTTAATATTGTGCACAATTTCTTCTAAAGAAATTGTGCCAAATGTATATTATAAGCAAATAAAAATATAAAGTGCAACTATACAAAAATGTGCAATGTCCCCCCATGATAGTATGATCAACATACCAGTTAATAGTCATGCAGTCTATCAGCTAAACCCAGATGACGAAAAGAACAAAAACACGATTTACATTTGACGTGTTTACTAAGAAAGGACTATTCCAATTCCATTCCGATTCTTCCATGTTTGAAAAATTAGTACATACAGCTATAATATGTTCCCTATCATACAGTGGGAAACTTAGACACTACATGTTGCAAAGTGTACATTGACTTTGAGGAAATTTGACAAAACTCGGAAAATGTGGGCATTTAAAATTTTATAAGGGCAGCGAGTCTACTACTCCTACACAATTTATTGCAATATAATGATGATGTTTTATGAACTATTACGAAGAATTTGTGACAGACGGACGGAAACAGACCATCAAGAAGTCCCACGGTAGATGTGGGCCTGATAGGACCGGAAACTATCTTGTGAATACCTGATATCATAGTATTGTAGAAAAACATTCATTTGTCCAAATAGGAAGTTGGCGGCCAAAAATATTGTCAAAATGTTCATTACATGATGTAGTGGAACTGCTAGTACATTATGACCATATGCCACATTTCGTAATTGACGGATAGGGCCCGGGAGATAGGGTGAGGGTTGGTATTCTATGGTTATATTAAAGAATATGTAGAAGACATTGACCCCTAGTTTCATCTCAACTTAATTTTGTAAGGTACCATATTTACTTAATATGGTATTTTAAACCAAGCAGGAAGTATCTGCAGTCTATTTTTAACTAACATACAATTTCAAAGGTTACATAACAATGCATTATTCCCGTACGATAGGCAGTCTGCCAGCATGGACAGTGAACTACTGCAAAACTGTGCGTTTCATAAGAAGTGAGCTTAATACATATTGAATAAACGTTAATTTAATGCGCTGAAAGTGCAAGCGAAAGTCATAAAATTATGAAAGCGAAAATGAAAGTAGAAGCTTTGAAATCTAATTTTAGATCTTTCAAGAAATATCAGGAAAATTCCAATCAATGCGATCAGACGCAATGGAGGAAGTAAGTATAAATAAACACTGACCTGTCTTTGGCACAATTCATTTTTCAAGCATTTAAAATATTCTTTTGTCAATTATTTGTATCAAGATTTACTGAAAACTTTTGTTGATGAAGTAAAATGATTCTTATTCTGAATATGGGATTTTGAGAGCAGATGGGGTTGAATTTTTAGTGAGTATTGCTGTTTGTTCGAGCCAATCGAGGCTATGTCGTATTTCTAGTTTCATCAGTTACTCAAATAACGGAAATTCTATGAATACGTAGAGTCTATATATAGTACACTGGAGAAAAATTCACCATGTTGATTTTGTTTGTTTTTGTTTTTATTGTGTGTTTTATTTTTTTTACCCAGGAGGCTCATTACTGTAGTTTTCTGTTTGTACAGTAGCAACCCTTGTTGCAAATACCCTTAAAGATATGATTTAAAGATTGTTTTGATCATAAATTTGAAAATTATCTAAAATTATTTAACTGGGTTATTCCCATCTTTGAATCAAGGTATAAAGGCACGGACCATTTGATTTTTCGGAAAAAGGGGGGGGGGGGGGGGCTGGGATTTTTACCCGAGCCGGGTCGGTAGTCCTGGTTTAGCAAAGAAAACCCCAATAACCGCTCGGTAATCGGGGTTTCCGAAATAAAATACATACTTACATTCTCCTCCCCAAGAGTTTAAATTACTAAACCTACATTCCCGAGTGGTAAAATAGGTTTTTATGGCCCAGCATTAACCAAAACTTCGATAATCCAGGTTTATCGACCGGTAATCCTGGTTTACCTCCAAAAACACCCATTACCGTTCGATAATGGGGGTTTCCAAAATTAAATACATGTATGTTAACCTCCGCTTCCTATGAGTTGTCATTGCTAAACCTACTTTACCGGTTGGTAAAGTAGGTTTTAAAGCCCGGAGTTAACCAAAAGTAGGAAAACCAGGTATATCGACCAGGATTTTACCGACCAAAACCTCAATTACCGAATAACTTATATAATTGGCTAGAGAATTTTGGATGTGACCAATCAAAAAAAGATCTAATATCGAAATCTTTTTTAGCTCACCTCACGAAGTGAGGGGGCTTATGTGATACCCCTAGGCGTCGGCGTCGGCGTCTGCGTCCGGTTAGGAAAAATGGTTAAGGTCCATTCCTGCTTACTGACATGCCCCACATCAACCATATTGGTATGCCTGATGCATTTTGGGACGACCACTGGAATGCATGCTTCAGATGCTGTCTCTGACCTACATTTTACGCATGAGCGACTTGGTTGGGTAGAATGGTTAAAGTCCATTCCAGCTTACTGACATGGCCCACATCAACCATACTGGTATGTATGATGCATTTTGGGATGACAGCTGCAATGAATGCTTTGAATGCAGTCCGATACATTAATTTTATATATGAATAAATCTGTTAGCAAAATGATTATAGTCAATTCCTGTTAACTGACATGTTTTGTTTGTGACAATGCTGTGCAACGAGGTGAGCTTTGCAGGCTGTGCCTGCTTTCTATGTTTCATCTTCTCTAGCCAATGTAACGACCTGCTCATCTCCTCTTTACAATCATCTTCGCTAGCCAAGGGTAAAGATCCGCTCCTCTTCACCCTTGGCAGATCGAGCCACATTTTGAAAAGGAGAGTGGCGGGTCGTTACCCTTGGCTAGCGAAGATGCTGAGAGGAGCGGATCGAAACCCTTAGCAAAGATGAATGGAAAATTACTTTCTTAGAAATATCTAACGTCATTAAATTTTTATTTTTTTCATCTCACATGATCTTTGGGTACCAAAAACCTATAAACCAAACTTTTAATTTAATCTTTATTTAGAAATGCACATTTGTACCCGTAAGGGTTGAAAGCATATATAAACATACAATAAAATAAAAAAAAAAACAAACATAATCAGTCAAAAATATCGTCTGTGGTGAACTATGCAATTTTAATCCGGGTTCAGAGATTAAAACACACACACACACACACAAATCAATTATATAAGTTTCAATCAGTTAAATTTTTTAAACATTATTTCTAATTAAAAAACAGATAATTTGCATACATCTTTTTATTGAATACAAGTTCAATATTAATCCAATCCCCTCCCAGAAAGGATATTGTCGAAATGTATTCAAAATGTTTTGAGAGTGATTTTACATTTATTTTAACAAATATAAATACAATGTTTGTGAATTGAAAAATAAAAATCTATCACTGCCTGGTATTTTTTTTATACACACGTGTTTAAGTAAAATAAAGTATTTGTCTAAGCGACATTCTAAAAAATAGTTATACATGGTTTATTTACCTGAATGCATAGGTCTAAATATTTACATATATTTACGGAAAGTCGTTTTAGAAATGTAAAAATGAAAATGGATCAAAATAGATTTTGTAACTTTGGTCCCATTTGGAACGTAACTTCACAAAAAGGCTGTTTGAGTTTTAGTTGCTCAATGGATTATCCTTATAATTCATTCAAAAGTATTATAAATGAAAATGAAAGAAGAACTATCGTTTTCTGTTATTATAATACACTTGGCCATAAGTTAAGGACCTTCCAATTTGAAAGTCTATTTCAAAGTCATATTTTTGAATTTTTATTTTGCGCTTTCACATGTTTGGTGTACTAAGCATGATGCATTGATATGATGTCTTAGTTTTTGAAAGAAGGCGAATAACACTGCTAACATCGTTACTTCAAAGTTGAACTACCCTTGTTTCCCTACGTTATCACAAAGAGTGAAAATCTATTCCTTGTTCGGATCAATGGCTATTTTAACGTGGAAATCTGACAAAATGTGTTCTTATTGATTAATTTTCTTTAACATCTGTGTAGTTTTGTTATTGGAAGTTTGCCAAATTTATGAAATGTTATGGCTTAATTATTGGGGTGCATTTCATCAAGAATCCATAAAAACTTTATTTGAAGTGTTTTAAAGTTGTCCTGACAGCAAATTCTGCGCATTTTATCATTATTAAATGTAATTGCTTCAAAATTTGACAAATTTTAACAGTGTTCATGGGAAATTATTGATAAATCAAAATTGTCATTTTTGGTAAAAATTTGAAAAAATCGCATTGCTGTTTTGTTCGAGTTTCAGATACCATTTTTTTTTATGGTAATCTATGCCTATATGAACAAAACAACATTTCAATCCAATTTTATGCAACACCAAATGTCAGAACTGACGTCAATTGCATTAAAGAAACTTTATGCCAAAAAAAATGCAATTTTGTAAACACAAAATGTGTCACTGTGGGGTCCGTAGACTAGACAAATTCAAAAATTAGTGCGAATAAGATTACTTTTAGGAAGTTCAATGCAACAACATTCTACAGTACCATGAAGTCCTAATCTTGCCATTACGTGACCATTTCTTGATAAAGTACGCTTCAAAACTGTATTAAACCAGATTATCTCCCCTACATGAAATGATGACGTATCCAAAGGTTCAAAAATACCGTTTTCTTCTTGTACGTGTGTTTATTTCGACAATTTGAAATTTTCATTTTCTGATAGCGAGATTTCCACAAGAAATCGTACCTTTCATTGAAACTTTGTTTCCTTGTATTCAACTCCCCTTTTATACCCCGTTTTTCAAATAGCCATGGAATATGCATTTTTTGTGTGTGACTAGTGTACCATTACGATTTGTTTCTTGTTATTTGATTAATTTCAGCACAAAGTAATTTCAAAACATTTCTTGAAAATAAAAATATTAAATTCACTATTTAAATATCAGCTGAAATTGAAATATGGGCGGTCCTTAACTTATGGCCAAGTGTATAAAAGACCTTTTCTGAAAATTCCGATGGATCGATTTTTAAGGAGTAGACAGTGACAATCAATCTATTGTATTCGACGTGTTTTAATTTTTTAAAGGTTGGCATATTCCCAGTGTCATTATTGTTTATATTTACCTGTTCAGTAAGTTATGCAATGACGTAGGACAGCTTATTTAGTCGTACAAACGACTTTTTAAAAACTAATATTGAAAAATCGTAGTCCAGGGCCCTGCATGAGCTGTCGTAATGACGTCATATATATTGATTTAGCTCATTCTCCCACAGCAAAGGAGATGTCGAATATATTTTTACCTATTTTGTCGTGAAGTTTTCTATAAATGATACAATTTTTTTATGATTATGCCATATTGTTGGACGATTTATCAGACCATTCGGGATGCTATATGTATATATTATCTGGATTTTGACATCTGTATATCGTAAAATATCAACCCGTGAGCCAGAATATGAAGCACAAGGGCGAGTGATATTTTACAATTTCCAGCTTTCAAAATTCAGATAACTTTTTATCGTCTTTTATTTCTTATTTCTATACAACAGTTTTAAACGCATTGTGTCAAATTCTCCCAAAGTTGCGCGGGAAATGAGGTTCATTCCCTTTTTTACAAAATGCGAAATGTTTTACAATTATTTTATGACTGCACAATATTTTTGTCGGGTAACGTTATCAAATTCAGAAATTTCTTGATCGAACCATGTTAGCAAATATAAATGCAATTGCTTTTTCATTGCAGAACCTCTCCATTTTTTACATTTGTCTTCCAGTTCCTAGGCACTTTTTGACGCCACAATGTGAACAAAATGTTATCCTGGGATCTTCACAGGGGATACGGGATCATATATTACCTGTCTGTGTTTTATATCCCCTGAGCCGTAAGGTGAACACAGGGGATACGGGTTCACATTCCCTGTAGATTAGATTAAACTTATTTTATTGCTAGATTTAACAATTGGATTGGACATAAGTTATACCAACTTACAAAGGTCCTCTCCATAAAATATACATAAATACAATTTACATGCATCAGCAACATAATCAAATAATGATTCACAGTACAATTATATAATACAATAAATAACAACATAAATGAAATACAAAGACATCAAAACTAAATCAATTGTGAAGTTTCATTATATAATAGTTCAATTACACTTCATTCAGAAGAAAAGAAAAAGATTCAAAAGGAGATAGAATGAGAAGAGAGAAAAAAAGGAAATTATTGTCATTTTACTTATTTGTGATCATTAAAACCGTTTTGTTTGTTTGATGTACAGTTGAACAGATTTGAAAACAATTTCATTAATATCATTAGTTAAGGCATCATCACCAAAGAGTAAAGTTTCGATATTCACATCCAGAAAATTTAATTTTTCGAGAAGATTTTGTCTTGCTTCATTATAAAGATGACATTCTAAAAAGAAATGTAAAGCATCTTCAATTGCCCACCCACATACACAACTTGGATCATTATTAAAATGGACTCTAAATAGGTCCGCGTTTAAATTACTACATCTATGTCGTAGTCTTGTATGTAAAATATTTAATTTACGATCTCCAACCGAGTAATAACATTCCCTGTCTGTGTTTGATATCCCATGAGCTTTTGCTGTCTCATATCCTCTGTCAAGCTAACCGTTTACCTGGATATTTCACTTTGAACAGCAGAATATTAATTTATGTTTTCCTGACTTGGTCATTTTAGCTCACCTAGCCTAAAAGGCCAAGTGAGCTTTTGCATGCATCACTTTGCGTCCGTCGCCCTTCGTTCGTCCGTCCGTCCGTCCACAATTTCAAATTTCTGCTGGACAAATTGTAACCAAACTTTGCCTGAATCATCACCAGGGTATGCAATTTCAAAATTATGTTCGATTAGTCCGAAGATCAAACAACATGGCTGCTGTTACTAAGAATAGAACACAGGGGTAAATTGCTGTTTTTTGTCAATAACTCAATAACCGTCAAAGATGTCAAAAATCTGACGAGGTAAAAATGATCAGCATGGCAAGATCTACCCGCCCTGCAATTTTGAAGAAAATCTGAAAACCTGTCAAAAATTTTCAAAATTTTAATATTTTTTATTTTTCATTTGAAAAACTCTAACAGATACAGTAGAGGTCAACTTTTTATTGCAAAAATGTTCAGCATATCAAGATTAACCCACTCTGAGATTTTGAAGAAAATCCAAACCCCCTTGTAGGAGTTATTGCCCTTTTTCACCGAATTTTAATTTTTTTTTATTTTTCGTCTTTTATTTCCGAAACTATAGAAGATGAAGGTTAAGTGTAAAATGTTGAAATGTTTGCCATGCTTTGGCGAATTCAAAACTGGTGTTGAAAATAGTTTGTTGACCTCCATTTTCAAAATGGACGCCAAAAAAGGGCGGTAAAATTCAACATTGTCTGATTTCAATGAAATTAGGTTTCCAGGTAGATATTGATCGTTCGACTTCAAAACCAGTGTGGAAAATTGTTCGTTGACCGCCATTTTCAAAATGGCCGCCAAAAAAAGGGAAAATGCAACATTGTGTGATTTCAAAGAAATATGGTTTCCAAATAGGTATTGATGTGGCAACTTCAAAACTGATGTTAAAAATTGTTTGTTGCCTGCCATTTTCAAAATGGCCATCAAAAAGGTGGGAAAATTCAACATTGTCCGACTTCAATAAATTTTGGTTTCCAAATTGATGTTGCGACTTTATGGTGTTAAAAATTGTTGTTGACAGCCATTTACATAATGACGTCTCGACTTTAAAACTGGTGTCAAAAGTGGTCTTTAGCAAGACCGTTTTTGTCAAAGAAGCCCAACATACACATATAGTAAAATATGATCAGACTTTAAACACAGTTCATGATATTGGTTGTGTTTGAGCTACCAAAGTTGGAGAGACTGAAGTTCAACTGTATAACTTACAAAACAATGTTAGCTTCATTGTGGCAAATGAAAAACAGGTGAGCGATACTTGCTCCTGGGAGCCTCTGGTTGTATAGTCAAAATTTTTCTCCGCTATTGTAAGTTATACAAATCTGAATCGGACCTTATGTGATCATGGCAATCAATTTTTGAAAATTTTGTTACAAGCTCTGTATAATCATACCAAGTAATTGTACACTTTTCAGACTCCCCATCCAGATACAACTTCTTGCTCACCAACTAAATCAATTATTAGCACTGTGATCATCGTGGTATTTTTTCAGCATACATCATTGATACACATCAGAAAGAAGTATGGCCATTTATCCGTGAACATTCATGTAAGGTGGTATCTGGTACATGTACTTCATATTAACAAAATCAACATATGCCACATTTGTATATTTTTGCATGCTATGCATCGTTAAATCTGGTTTTCCCAAAATTTTGTTAATAAAGTGGAATATGTCATATATCCAATCTGATCAGCTATCAGGTATTCAAAATATGAATGTAATATTCAAATCAAATCATATTTTTAAGATAATTATTAATTATTTTTAACCTAATGCATTTTTTAAATTTTTTATTTATTTTTAATTTTCTTACCTTATAAACGTCGTGGAGGCGTTGCAATTTGCTGAAAAGTGGTGTTTTAAGGACAAGCAAATTTGAAGTAAAAATCGAATGATATCCAGCAGAAAGAATATAATCATAATTTCATAACCACTAAATCAATACAGTTTATGATTTTTTCCATTAAATTGTACATCATGACATATTAACTTTGCTTGAAGTTTTCGTTTATGAGTATGGAAAAATAGTATTTTTGACAGGAACGTTCACTAAGCATAAAACTTTTTTTAAATAAATAATATAACTAAAAGGCCCCATTTTAGTTTATTTAGTTAATTCTGGCTGAATTCGGAAACTAATCAGTAGACAAGTTTTGATTTATTTGTGAAAAATTCGAAAACTTATCATGGGTTTCATGTGATGCTATTAACATTAATTAGTCATGATATTGCGTAGTTTTCCACCGTGATTTTCTAATGTTTTCACCTGCATAAATCACATAACTTTTGTCATAGTAAAATTATCCGATGTTAAAAGTTATCCAGATCCAATCTTCCAATTTTCCAATTTTTACACGAGTAGAATAGTCTTTGTCGGTTTTCAAAAAAATTGACGTAAAAGTAATTATTAAATTAGAAATTCTGAAACTGAGTATAATTTGGCTAAATTTTATATGCTCTTTTTAAACCTGGAACATCTTTCGTCAAAGATTTCTCAGCTTGTGTATGTAGTAAATAATGATATTTGGTCCAAAGCTTTGGTATGATGAGTTGTACAGTGTCTCCCTTTTTCAGGCTCATCACTCCTCTACTTCATGTTTGTCGATAATTTTTCCAAATACAGCCATAAATTGAAATTTTTCGTCAAAGATATCTACTCTGTAGCTTTGGTGTAATGAGTTATACTGTGTCTGCCCTTCAAGTCCGTCACTCATCTGCTTACTGTTTGCCTATAACTTTGCTTTATCATCATAGCCATATAGTGAAATTTTTCATCTAGGATTTCTCAACTTGTGTATGAAGTAATGATTTGATTTTTGGTTTGAAGCGTTTGTACGATAAGTTTTAGCGTGTCTATCCATTTGAAGTCCGTCACTCATCTACTTGCTGTTTCTCTAGAGGCTTATATTATTGTGTCCATACATGTATTGTGTCCACATCTTTATTGGGTCCACACACACTTAATTTGCACTTTCCAGATTAATTCTGGGATCAGTGAGCGACAATTCTTGTTTGATTTGGTTTCCTATATTTCAGATGTTAAATCTCATTTACACCTTTTTAGACTAAAGTTGTCAAATGGCGAGATTTACAGTATGGTAAACATTTTTTGGGGATAATAAAGGGCTCTGGGTTCCGGGCTCCAACCTTTTTAGAGTGCTGGAGAGCCCGTGTTATTTCCCGAATATTTGGTATTCACTTAAAAAACTGGTTTGTCTTTTTCTTTAAGCTTTTCATTAAACAGAAAAGGGCACGGACAATTCCACTTGATTCATTAATTGACAATATTTCACCGATTTTGAAGTTGTGTGTAATGTCAAAAAATTTCAAGGATCATGTTTTGAGATGCAGTCATTCAAATTGTGCTTTTGTTTTGTACTCTAGATTTTCAAAATTTTCCATTATAAAGTTGACAAAGATTCTAAAGAAGTAAATTCAAATATGGAAGAAGTGCTGTACTCTAGATCAGACACAGAATGCAGTAATACAGAAACTACAGACAGACACAGCCAGTCAGACATCGATCCATACTATAGTGACGATTCCATTCTGTCTGCTGATATTTGTATTGTACGAGTTGATGACTGTAATGATCAGAATCCCTTTGATATTAACAGTGATGATATGACGAAGTCGAGGCTGTGTTTAGAAGCTGCAACAAACTCCCTTGAAGAAGCTTTAAGATCCCTTGACGAGAATGACTTTCATGCAGCAAGGGGCCATTGTATGAAGACATTTGAATTGCTGAAGGACATAAAAGGCACAAATATGGACTCTGACAAGCTGATGGGATACAAGAGTTGTAGCAGGATATTTCAACAGGTTTTACACACATTTCTTTTTGATTTTTTTCTAAATAGTGTTGATATACTATCATGTTTGTTTTGAGCACTACTATTAAGCATCTTTATCTATTTGATGCACATTTTAATTTCTCCAGTCTTTATTTGATAATAAAGTTATATATATGTTACAGTGAATTTGTAAAATCAGGGAATTTGTAAAATCACTGAAAATTCAGGGATTTTGTAAAATCACTAAACTGATCAGTGGGTTTGTGAAATCCCTAATTAAAACCAGGGATTTTACAAAATCACTGAAAAAATCAATCATTATTTTACTGATTCCCTGGTCATGTTTAGGGAATTTGTAAAATAATTTTTAGATATTCCATAAAAAACAGAATGTTTAAAATACTTAGCAGATTTAGTTAGATCTATCAAATATCCTATCTTTAGACAAAAAAACATTTAAAAATATCAATATTTGTAATTAATTTGACCGAACCTATAGTTTTTAATTATTCAGATTTCTGAGAATTTCAAATTTGATGCAATATGGCTCTGGGATCAATGTTACAAAACGAGGAAATGTTTTTTTTTCTTTAAAACTTCTTCAAGCAAGAAAGGGAGGGAAATTTAAAGTATGACAACAAATATTTAGCTATCAACAGATTTAGGAGAAAACATGCAACTACTATTATCTTGTTCAAAAATTTGTGAATGGGTCATCTCACCCTGTACACCACCGTTTAGTTCATAATAAAAAATTTCCTAGATGTCCAAATTTTTTTCAACCCATTCAAAAAATGTTAATTTGATATTTGCCAAATTATGGTCATTTTCTTCAACATTTTTTCATACATAAAATTCACCCGCCCGAGTTAAATGAAAAAAAAGGTTTGGATAAAAGATCTAGGAATTTTTTTTGTAATGGCCTTAAATTTTAATTTGTAAAAGATAAATCAGTTTTCTATGATAAATCATAAAATATCGGTCTGGTTTAGGGAAATAAAAAGAGTGTGCAAATGTAATGAAAATGCATTTTGCACTAAATCTTATGAAATATTTAATTATATCCTGGAAAGCTATTGTTCAATATTTTGTTATTTTGGTCCTTATCTACAAGAAAGTTAAATTTTGACGTCCCAATTTTACATACACAAGTAAGGAACCATCCTAAATTGATTTTTTTTTAAATTCTTTATTTGAAACCATGAGTAAAATATTGCTTAAATAAACAATTGAACTGCACAGCATTCTGATATTTATTGTGCAAATTTCATTGAAATCAGTTAAAAAAAATTTTCATAATTTTTTTAAATGTGGTTTTATATAAATGATATTATTTAGGGTAGAAACCTTGGTGTGCGAATACAATTGTGCAAGATCTGGTAATCAATTTCAATTTTGTATACCTATAATAATTATTTCTGTTTGTGAATTTATTTAAATACACCAACATCTTCCCCGAAAAATTTTACATTCTATTTAATCAGTGATTTTGTAAATCCCTAACAAAAATTTCAGGGATTTTACAAAAAGCCTGACAATTTCAGGGATTTTATAAAATCACTGAAATAGTCAGTGGTTTTACAAAATCACTAATTATTTCAAGGATTTTACATATATGCCTATATATTTTAGTTTTTTCTCTCACAAGTATTGAGTTATTTATGCAATGAATTGAATAAGTGTAAATGAGACAAAAAACACAACATATACCCAGTGCAATATATAGAAAATGAATTACGATTTTTGTAGTTTGAAAGGAGTTGTATTTTACAGTACTCACAATGTTAACACTGAAGATAGTACTGTTACGTGTGAGCCTTGCTCAACTATCATCACACGTTCATGAGTCCCCAATAGTTGATTATTAATCAGGAAAACCTTCAATGTATTGTTTCTATTTTTTCAGTGTGAAGATCACGAGTTGGCCTTAGAATCATACTACAGAGGTATATTTTTACTTTTTATCTTTTGTATTGTACTTTTTATATAAATATTGATTTGGATTGAAGTTAAATATCAGCATTATGTTTTCATAGATACATTTTGTAATTTTGATAATTTGCAAAAACGTGTTTTTATAAACAAAGTACAAGTCATGAATATGAAATTTGTGTGATCGTTTTATTTTTGTATTTTCGGAAGACAGTAAATGGACGACCTTTTGATTTTTAGTAGGGAAGGGGGTGGTGGTTGAAGATTTTGTTAATGGTGACAATGCAAATAGATACTTTACTTATCTAGAAGTAAGAAAAAGATAGTTTTGATTTGAAGAAGAAAACATTTGTGGCAAACATAATTAATTAATGTGACATTTGGTGAAAATAAAAAAATATTCTAGATGGACAGGAAAATTAATGATTTTTATTAGAAAAATCGACCAAGCCCCCTTCCACTGAAAATCAAATGGCCGGCCCCTTAAAACGTGATATTTAAAGGGACAAAATAAAATATTACAGCAATATTTGTGATCAACTTTAAGTTTTCATTAGCACCCTATTCCTAAAAAAAATCATGTCGAAAATAATATGGTGCGGTGGCGGATCAAGCATTAGAACTGAAAGGGGAGTGTTCCACCGGGGTTCTAGGAACAGGGGATGCCATACTATTTTTTCAATGTTTGTGTCGTCTGCTGTAAGCTGGTCAACACATAGGATTACTATCCGTTGTCTTACGTCGTCATCGTCGTCTTGCGTCGGTTTTTATATCCACATCTCCTTCAAAAGTACTAATCCTAGTCCAATCAAACTTTCAGGATATCTTGTTCGCTTGGTGTAGTTGTGAACCGGATACTTAGAATTTTGATTTTTCAGATTTTAAAGGTTCACGGCAACAAAATGCTCATTTGTGTGTTTGTTGATGTTTGAATCCGCGTCTCCTTCCAAGCTGCTTGCCCAATTCCAATCAAACTTTCAGGATACATGTATGTTGCTCACCTGGTGTAAATGTGCACCTGATACTTAGAATTTTAATTTCACAGATTTGAAATGTCCATGGAGCCTAAGTTGCTAATTTGTGAGTCTTGTTAGTTTATGAATCTGCAACTCCTTCAAAACTGCTAATACGATTCCAACCAAACTTTCAGGATATGCTGTTTACCTGGTGTAGTTGTGCATCTGATACTTAGAATTTAGATTTTACATTTTGAGGGAATTGCTCATTTGTTTATTGTGGTTTGATAATCCACAACTGCATCATAACTATAAGTCAGATTGAAACCAAATTTGCAGGATGTGTTGTTCACCCGGTGTAGTTGTGTACCTAATACTTACAATTTTTTTGTAGTTTAACAGATTTTAGCGGTTGAAAGAGCCAAAATTGCTTATTTGTTAATCTGGTTTGTTAGTCGACAACTCCATCACAACTGTAAGTCAGATTCCAACCAAACTTGCAGGGTATATTGTTCTCCTGATTTTGTTGTGCATCTGATACGTAAAAGTTTTGATTTTGCAGATTTTAGAGGTTAACTGAGCCAAAATAGCTCATTTGTTAATTCAGATTGTTAATGTGGAACTCCTTCAAAATTATAAGTCATAGTGCAACCAACTTTTTTGGAATATGTTGATCATCTGATCTTATTGAGTACCTGATACTTAAAATTTTGATTTTACTGATTTTAGAGGTTCATGGAGCCAAAAAAACTCATTTGTTAATTTGGTTTGTTAATCTTCGACTTCTTCACGACTGTCTGTCAGATTCCAACCTAACTTCCAGTATTTGTATTTATCAGGTCTGGTTATGCACATTACACGTAAAATTTCGTTTTTACAGATTTAAGAGGTTTGCCAAGCCAACATAGTTCATTTGTTAATTCAGTTTGTTAATCTGCAAGTCCCCAAAACTGTATCATATTCTAAACAAATTTGCAGAATACGTTTTTCTCCTAATCTAGCAATGTACATGATACTTAAAGTTTTAATTTTTCAGTTTTTGGAGGTTCACTGGACAAAAAATGACTCTTCTGTAGTGCAGGCAACACAAGTGTTCCATAGAACAACCATCATTTTTTTGTCAATTTAATCTAAATTCTGCATGAAATGTTTTTAAAAAATCCAGAAAAAAGGTTTTGAAACACCAAAAAACAATTCTCTGGATCAATTAATGTTGTTGAATGAAGCGATAACAAAAAAGCAGTATATTTTATACTCAAGGAAGTTTTATTGTACTTCCTCGCTATAAAAAAAATATTTGTTAGTTGTCATTTTTTTCACATGAAATCGTACTCCACTTCATACTTTGCTATATCTCGTCTCTTATCATCAAAATAAATGTATGCTTGTAGCGTTCCTGGTTAGACCACCTGTACATCCACTAGAAAACTATGGAGTCCATGCATCAGAAGTATTGATATACTGGATTCCAGTGATAGAAGGACTAGCACACTTTGTGAGATATATTTAATGTAAATTATTATCGATATCATCGTAATATTGTATCACTCTAAAAAATATATGGTATTAAGTAATTCAGTCGACTGTATAATAAAATGTGTTTTCATAACAGTAAGAGGAGACATTGAGTGCTTTGCTTCGAACAACATTTACTTGTCACCAAAACAAGACCGATATTATTGGTGTTGGGTTTTC
Source organism: Modiolus philippinarum (assembly GCA_002080025.1). Classification (NCBI taxonomy): domain Eukaryota; kingdom Metazoa; phylum Mollusca; class Bivalvia; order Mytilida; family Modiolidae; genus Modiolus; species Modiolus philippinarum. Next base: position 95,099 of record MJUU01013880.1, on the reverse strand, counting down.
TTTAGCCCCATTAGTTGCAGAATGGGTGTTACCTCAAATGTTATTATAACAGAATATCAGGGTTCATCTCACTGTATCCTGAAAATAATTTCACATCTAGTGCAAAAATAAAATAAAAACAAGATGTATTTGTGAAACACTTATGCCCCCGATTAGAAGTTAAAAAGAAATATTTAGTACATTAAGCAATTATTAATGTGCTTCTGACAAATTAGTAAGCAGTAATAAATTCTGATATTAAATGAAAAGTAAAACCACAAGTGATGATTGTAATTGGATAAAAACATCGAAGTCACCCAAAAGACCCCCTCGAATCATTTGCCAAACTTTATCAAGAAACAATTTCAACCCCCTTCTTTTGAAACATTTCTAATTAACTCAATGTGTTCTAATTAACTCACTGTGTTACTGTCTATAGTGTTATCTGTAATCTGGTCATTTGATTGAATCAGGATTATTTTCGTATACTATATCAATACTGGTTATCCCAAATAGGGGCGAAATATATGGAAGCTATGAATTACATCTATTTTTAGTATTATCCATCATCACTGATATAAATGTATATTTATTAATACCTATAAAGAGAAATTTAGAAATGATATGAAATAGAGTGAACATTAGTTTGGGCGACTTATTACATACACTTGTGAAATACAAAACACTGTCTAAACAAAATGTTTTAAATTTCAAATGAGGAAAATATGCTGGATATTAATATGAAATATCTTTTTACAATAAAAATTCTACTGACATAAAGAAACATTTTCTCATAAATGAGTTGAATGTCTCTTTATTCTATATATAAATAAAACAATATAACTTCATTTTCCTGATGAAATTTGGCCAGAAAGTCACATGTCAATGTCAAGGTCACAAGATCAAATATTCTGGTATCAAATGAAAGGTCTTCCACAAGGAATACACATGCAAAATATGAAAGTCCTATGACTAACCATTCAAATGATAAACTCCATGTTAAAGTTTTTATGACGTTGTTCACAGGCCAAGGTCAAGGTCACAAAGCCATATCTCTTACCATTCAAAAGATATATCCAATGTTAAAGTTTATTATTATTTTTTTTCAAAAAGGCCATCACACGCCAAGGTCAAGGTCACGGGGTCCAAATTTTGGTAGCGTTTGAAAGGTCTTGCCACAAGGAATACACATGCAAAATATGAAAGCCCTATTAGTTACCATTCAAAAGATGTATCCAATGTTATAAGTTTTTTGTGACCAACAGACAAACAGACAGACAGAACCCGAGTTTGAATAATCAAACTTCGTTACAAAAGTCCTTAGGTGATCTCCTTCGTGCTGATAATAATCATAATTCAACCAAGATGGTTGCCAAAGGTAAACATAAATTCAAAATAGAACCCTTTCATGGTCCAAGTGATAGATACCGGCTCTTCAGAACCTTTTGTTTAAGGAAACCGTTTGAAAAGTTTGAAATTTTAGTCTAACATAAAAACAAAATAATTATCTTGCCTAGCGTCATAAAAGTCTTGCTTCAGCGGGATTCATTTTCATTTGAGCCTCATTGAGGTTATAGTTGGTAGTCGACATGCATTTTTGGAAACAATAATCTGCATTAGCATTTTATGTCCTTTGTTTTTTATAACAGAAGCTGATTTTCTTCATAAGAAAGATTAAATCAGAGGCAGATACGTACTTAGCAAGGAACGAGGTTGAAAATTGTAAGAGAGCTCTGTACGTATACTTAGACCTGAATCTCTCCCTACATAGTCTTAACGGAAGATTACCAGATGAAAAAGTTATTTTTGAAGACCTAAGAAGTATCCATGTAAAGATAGCCAAATGTTTTTTGTTGATGGTAAGAACGTATTAAATAAGATTGTGGTTGTTGTACTTAAGTTAATAAATATTACACAAAATGGCCATAGCTTTATATAACCGGAAGAAAACTAATTACAGACTCTTAAACAAAAGAAAACCACATTACATTGTGAAATCGTAAAGCATAAATAAGCAAATAGCACCCAAACAGAGGGGAAGTGCAAAATAAAAATCAATAATTACAAATATATCCATGATATCAGGTAAAAGCGTTTATTTTTGCTAGGAATTGTAGAACGCATTGGAGTGCTAAAGTGATTTTGAAGTATATTGTTCCCCATTATAAATATCATATTTTAACAAATTGAAACTGATGCCATATATGCACTCTGTGTTATTTTCAGTTAAAATATGACTGCTAATTACACTTTTGCCTTATTTGGAATGTAATTTTCATATATATTAATACATGGCCTTTTCCATATCAGCACGGTTATCATCTCAAGACTCCCATATCAATCTGATGCGTCAGCCGATTGCTGGTGTGGGTCGAGGGATGATAACCGTGCTGATATGGAAAAGATGGTGTCTTAATCTGATTATTATACTCTTCCAAATATGAGTTATAATTATGACCTGGCTGAAATGGCCATATTACCGGTATGATATGGATTTTTCCGTTCGTCCGTCATCCAAGTTAGGTTCACCCTTAGGTTGAAGTTTTTTTTTCTGTGAAGGATGTATGCTATTATCACGAAACTTTTTATAAATACACATTAGGGTACAATTAAACAAAAATCATAATGAAAATTTATCCCGGCTACCAACTTCATGCTTCACTGATCATTGAAAAAAGGGGGTAGTATGAGGTTCACCCTTAGGTTGAAGTTTTTTTTTCTGTGAAAGATGTATGCTATTATCATCAAACTTTGTATAAATACACATTAGGGTATAATTGAATAAAAATCATAATAAGAATTTATCGTGACTACCAACTTCATGCTTCACTGATCATGTAATTAAAGGGGGGGAGTTGGTAGCGTGAGGTTTACCCTTAGGTTGAAGTTTTTTCTGTGAAGGCTGTATGGAATTATCATGAAACTTTGTATAAATACACATTAGGGTATAATTTAACAAAAATCAAAATAAAAAATTATCCCAGCTACCAACTTCATGCTTCACTGATCATGGAAAAAGGGGGGTAGTATGAGGTTTACCCTTAGGTTAAAGTTTTTTTTTCTGTGAAGGATATGTATGTTTTTATCATGAAAATTTGTATGATACAAATTATTGTATAATTAAACAAAAATCATAATGCAAATTTATTCTCTCTACTAACTTCATGCTTCACTGATCTTGGATGAAAGGGGGGTAGTATGAGGTGGAGTTTTTTTTCTGTGAAGGATGTATGCTATCATCATGAAACTTTTTTTTTTGAATTAATATTTTGTTTCATCTTTTTCATCCATAGCAATACAACAATTCTTGAATGACAAATATATGTATACACATTCAAAATACAGATAATTTCAATACACAGTCATACATTTTAATATATATATATATAGATTTATGTATGTATATTAATTCATTCTAATCCAGCTGCAGTGCCCTACCAATTTCTATCCACATTTCTTTCGTTTTTTCAAATTTTGTCGTGGATAAAAAGTAACAAGATGACATTTCAGTTTTTTGCAAATTTGAAGGAACTTTTTTAGGCCCTCAATTATAGGCAATATATTATTAAGTTTACACATGTGAATATATTTCTTAATATATAAATAACATATATTAATACAAGAAGAATACTCTCCACTGTAACAATTAAACATACATGTGTATTTGTCCAATGTATGATCAAGATTCAAAGCATTTTGCAAATGTGTAATAACAAACACCCAAATATTTCTAGAATACTGACAATACCAAAATAAATGTTCAATTTTTTCAATAGATTCATTACAAAACGTGCACATAGATGTCTCTGATAAGTTGCATTTCATCAATAAATAATTGGTAAAAATAATTCTATGATTAATTTTAAATTGAAAGGATTGTAACTGGGAATCATTTGTAACTGTGAAAGCTGCAGAATAAATATTTTCCCATTGACCCTCTCTTAATTCGTTTTCCAAGAAAATTTCCCATTTATTCTGACTTTTAGAAGGTTTTTCTATTATCTTTTCCAGAAGTATTTTGTAAAAAGGCTTTGTAGGTTTTTGTACAGTATTCAGAATATCAACATATTTATTAGTAATTTCTGGTACCTTTTTTTGCCGTCATAATAGCACGTTTCCATTCTTTTGGTATAGCATTTACTAAGCCATTATACTCTAAAAAGTTGATATTAATATTGTATTCTGATTTAAATTCATTTAAGGTCATAAAACCTCCATTTTCCTTTACCATATCATTTATAAAAAATATTCCATGCATGCAACATGTTTTAAAATAAACAGGTTTTTTAGCTATTTGTATATTCCTGTTAAACCAAAGATGCTGGTCTAGAATGCGTTCAGGGGCTGTGTTGTCATTTTTATTAACTTCCGCCCATATTTTTATAATATCCCGCCAGAAAGGCATGAACCTATCCTCAAAATCTTTAAAAGCTGAATATGAGAAATACCAAAATTTATCACCTCCCAGACTTTCAACTCTGTCAAGAAAAAGTGACTTCCAACTCGCATGATTCATCGGATCAAGTATCTTTTTGATCCAAACAAATTTTAAAGCACGTAGAAATGACAGAATAAGTGGAACTTTTAAACCTCCAGACAGGTAATCTCCAACTAAAACATTTCTTTTTATCTTTTCAGACTTCCCACTTCATATAAAATTAAAGAATTTAGCCTGTAACTCGTAAATAATATATGGTGGGGGGTCTGGGAGAACAGTTAGACACTGGACTAACACTGGTAACGCAAGTGACTTTATCACAGTAACTTTTCCAACCAGTGTCAAATGTCTCAATGTCCAATTCCCAAGAATCTTTTTAATAGTACAAATTTTTTCTTTAAAATTATCGATCCAAAAATCGTTTTTAGATAAATCATACTTGATGCCAAGGAGTGTAAATTTGCCTCTGAAGTTCCATTTAATTTTTTGATCGGTATTCAATTCGTCAACACAGCCCCTTTTAGCCCCGATCCAGACAGCCTCTGTTTTGTCGTAGTTGGCCTTTAAGCCAGAACATTTTGAAAAACGACAAATTTGATTTAGAGCTGAGTTTAAAGACTTTTCATCGTCACCCAAGATCAAGGTTGAGTCATCAGCGTATTGACTTATTAAGTACTCTGAATCATTAACCTTTAACCCATTTATATCAGGGTTATTCTTTATGGCAGCCCCTAAAAATTCTAAGCACAAAATAAATAGATAAGGGGAGATTGGGTCACCTTGACGCACACCTCTTTTTAGTGGAAAGAAATTCGAACAATGACCATTGTTCAAGATACAACTGGAAATATCATTGTAAAACAGTTTAATCCAAGTAACAAAGGATTCACCAAATCCTAGAAATGTTAGGCATTTAAACATGAAATCAAACTCTAAGGAATCGAAAGCCTTCTCGAAGTCAAGGAATAGTAAAAGTCCAGGTATTTTGTCCTCATTTGTCCTATCGATTAGGTCAAGGATAAGTCTACTGCACTCCCCAATGTACCTCCCTTTAACAAATCCCATTTGAGTATTACTTATTAGCTTTGTAAGCACAGTTTTAATTGGATACGCAATACAAGAGGTAGCAATTTTGTAATCGACATTAAGAAGCTATATTGGACGCCAATTCTTTATATATTCCTTCGGCTTTCCTTCTTTTGGAAGGCACGTTATGATACCCTGTTTTTGTGTAACCGAGAGCAAACCTGTATCATACGCGTAATTTAAAGAATTCAAAACAAAATCCCGAATATCGGTCCAAAAAAATTTATAAAAATCTGTTGAGAACCCGTCTGGCCCAGGTGACTTACCGTTTTTCATACTTTTTAAAACGGTTAAACATTCTGCCTGTGTTAATTTACCCTCTAACGAATCACTTTCTGCATCATCTAATTTGCTTAGAAATGGGTTATTGATATCTAAGAATTCACCGACAAAATTATGTTCTACATCGTTTAACTGACTAGAATACAAATCTATATAATAGTTCTTTTGTTCCTCGATAATTGAGTGAACATTTTCAACAACCGACCCGTCATTTAATACGAGCTTTGGGATCGTTTTCTCTACATAATTACGTTTTTCTAGGTTGCAGAAATATTTTTTACACTTTTCACCCTGTACTTTCCATTTGGCTTTTGCCCTAGTTACAATACCTTGTATTTTTTGCTCACGTAAATCGCAAGTTTGCTCTCTGTATCGCAAATGTCTGTATCACTTCCATCGTTTGTGTACAAATTTGAAAGTTTTTTTCTCTAACGCAGCTTCAGTACTCTTTTGCTGTTTTTTAATAAATGTTAAATAAGAAATAGTCTTCCCCCTAAGTATAACTTTGATAGTTTCCCACAATAATTGATCATTGATTGTGTACGTAACTTCTCCTGTATTCGAGTCCGTATGACCGTACTGCGAGACAACTTCTTGGATGGTTTTTTTAACAATAGCTACATGATCGGGATCTGACAAGAGTCCATTATTAAACTTCCAAACCCCCCTCCCGCGTTCTTGCTCCGAGAATTGTAAAGTGAGGGACACTGGAGAGTGATGGGACTTATAAGCAATACCAATATCACAAGTCTTAACTAAAACTTCCAAATCTGAACTACACAGTAGATAATCCAATCTCCCCCTTTTTCTATGTGGACCCCTCCAAGTGAATCGTCTTACTTCAGGATGAAGAACCCTCCAGATATCAATTAAGTCTAATTCTGTTATCATTGTATGTAATTTTTTATTAGCTTTGGGGTTATTCTTATTTACATAATTTTCAGTATCAGTATCGTAATTGATTGGAACATTCCAATCTCCACCTAACAAAACAGACGTGTTACCAATGGATTCTATTTTACGCTGTATATCCTCGTAAAATAAAGGATCGTCACGATTTGGTCCATATATTGCTCCTAAAGTTAATCTATAACCTTTAAGTTTTATGTCTAAGAGTAAAAAATTCCCAGACTTATCCTTAATTTCCTGCAAAACTTCAAATTTAAATGAATTTTTAAACAGAATTGCAACTCCCCGGCTGCTGCTAGAATACGAACTAAAATAAATTTTATAGCCCCATTCGCTTCTCCAAACGTTTTCGAAATCGCCAGTACTATGTGTATCTACCAAAAAAGTGACATCGTATCCGTCACGACATCTGCAAAAAATGTCTCGACGTTTTATTTTATCGGATGACAGTCCACGACAATTTAGACTACCAAATGTCAATTTATCCATAATCTATTAAACATAAATAATTATTGAAACAATTATTAACAACAACACAAATCAGACACTGCAGCTGGATAAACAATCGTGAATAATGGATAAAAAGAAGCTTTTTCTTTTAAGAACAAAATACCCTCCCCCTTCTCTTCCGGGTTTATTACATTTTCGATACCCTTATCAAAAATGATGATTATTTTGTCTCGTCGTTTTTTTCAAAACAACTCCGTTTTATGATTTTCAAAAGTAATATCTTTACCCTTGACCTTAGTGTAATCACCACAAAAAAATAAATCGAGTGCACCTGAGCTTGTAACACGTAAACAAATCAATAACACCTTGATAAGCTCCTATTTCTCATCAGACTAGACAAAATTGCTAAAACTGAGATAAAGGGCATTAAAATCACTATCTGTCTAAACTAAACTAGGAACATAATTCTTAAAAAAATCCCTGGAGAAAAAAAAAACAAAGCAAAATAATGTGACCTTAACCTCAATTGATTAGTAAAAAAGTAAGTCGAGTTGACCCTAAATTCTGTTTGATACACAAACAAAGCAAAAATTTAGCTACATATGCCTCATCAGTGGACAAAATTACAAATAAAAAAGAAAAAGTGGGGGTTTAAAAAAAAAAGAAAAGAAAAGAAATTCTTTTGTAAGGCAAACTTTGAAATAAGTCTGAAAGTAAATGTACTCGACAACAGTAAATAATAAAAATATTTGCAACCTTTACCTTAATCACAGCAAAGGTAAATCGAGTGTACCGGAACTTCTGTTCAATTTCTACCCTTTAATAAATTATCAATTTGGACAAATTACTAATAAAGTTAAGGAAAATAGACTTTTAACTAGGCAATTTTTCTTGAGGTAAACAAGACCAGTAACACAAAGTATTTGGATAATTTCACAGATCAGGTAAGTGTTTATACTAAATTCTGTTTATATTAAATTCTATTTGTTTTTAATTTTTTGGTTCTCAAAGACTATTAAGATATCTATTTATCTATTTTATGGAAAAAATAACAACGTTGAATTTCGTTAGCATTATTATAATTGCTAGTATTTCACGTTGTAAAAATAATAAATAAGAAATAAACACATCTTCCATAGTAATTATATTAAGTTACTATAGTTCACTATGCACGAACTAGAAATCCATCCCAACTTTACTGTTACATACCAATAATAGCCAAATAAAAAGTTATGTTTTATTACAGAAAAACAATCAGTTTATTTCTACTTCTTAACAAGTTTTACAAAAGGGTAGTCCTTGATGTAAACAAGTTTTGTTTTCCTCCTTTCCTCCGGTGACATCTCATATCGCTGCTTTAGAAGAACACCCCTGAGCTTCCCGACGCTCGGTGGTACATCAGGTACAATGCTAACCCCAGATCCTGGCTTTATTTTCATAGCCTCCTGGATTATTCGTTCTCGATCTAAAAGACTACTGAAACGCACAATTATATTGCGTTTGTTTGAATCCTTTCCTCCAGGCAGCCTATGGACAGCAGTAAGCAATAAGTTATTAGAAAACTCAGGGCTGAACCCGAGCTGTTTTTCAAACAGTTTACGAACTGCAACTTCCGTTTCTCTTGGGGGTTCGACTAGACTTCCTGGCACCCCCCTTACCACCAAGTTCCACTTTCTTCCCCACATTTCTAAACGTAGTCTTTCGTTTGCTTAATTATTTATTTTCTCAGTCATTTGTTTCTCTAAGCGTTTTGTCTTGTCGCTTAATTCATTAAGAGTTGTAGAAGTATGTTCCGCAAAATGCTCCAAATGGCCAACTCGACTATCAATGTCGGTGATTTTCTGCGTGATATTCTGCACTTCACAAGAAAAATTGATGTGGAGCTGGGCAAAACATTCTGAAATGTCTCTACCTTCGTATTGTTTTTTAACGTCTTCAAAGTTTGGTTTTTGAACCTCAAACTCCATACCAGCCGAATTGTCAGAACACGTGGTATGAAAATGCAGTTGCACTATTTCGGAGCTTCAACGCTAAAAACCACAAGGCTTTCGTCACCTTTAAATTGTTTTTAACTTAAAGATTGTTTTGAAAGGTCCATTTACCGTACTTGAACAGTGAAACTTACATTTGACAATAATATTTTACCGGAGCTGATTTACTATCAACCTACTCCACCATTACATAACTGGAAGTCATTATCATGAAACTTTGTATAAATATACATAAGGGTATAATTAAACAAAGATAATAATAAAATTTTGCTCTTGCAACCAACTTCTTGCTTCACTGACCATGGAGAAAAGAGAGATGGTATGAGGTTTACCCTTAGGTTAAAGTTTTTTCTGTGAAGGTTGTATGGTTTTATCATGAAACTTTACATCAATATCCATTAAAGCGTAATTAAACAAACATCATAATAAAGATTTCTCCATGCTACCAATTTCATGCTTTACAGATCATGGAAAAAGGGGTTTAAGTTTTATTCGGTGAAGGATGTATGCTTTTATCATGAAACATCATATAAATACACATTAGGATACAAATAAAAAAAACATAACAAATATTTACCCATGCCCCCAAATTCATGCTTCACTTATCATGAAATATAGCATTGTTCAAAATAGGTGCGAGGCAGGGCATTGTGTCCGTTAGACACATTCTTGTTTTCAAGTCTAAGGCATTTAGAGTTAAATTGAAATATTTGATATTGAGATACATTCTCCTATCAAAGCAGTAATATGACACCCAGATATATATATATATATATATATATATATATATATATATAGCGTAGGTAGCCGCGTGGTCTAGGTTGCTTGACGTAGTGCCATTGGTGTTGCCATAGGTGTCACAACAGTGATGGTTCGAATCCCGGAGAGGGAACTACCAATGTGCAGATCTAACAATGTTGGGCTGATTTTCAGACGTATATATATATATATATATATATATATATATATCAAGTGTAACACTTTTAAGTTGCATTTGCAGATTTGCAGGACCAAATATCAACACGAAAATGCAAATGGGATGAAGTATCTAAAATTACATTTTTAGAGCCAAGTAATGAATTAACGCTTTAATTGTTGTTCTTAATCTTGAAATAACCATGAGGCTTACATCATACCTCATAGTAAGTTCAGTATGTATACATTATTCTTATAGAATATACTGAACTATTATTCACCATACATATAGAGAAAGGGGAGGTTTTGTGTACCCATAAACCGGTTTAACCACACCGCTAGCTCTTGCGAGTGCCGGTACTAAGTCCGGCTATCCCGAGTTCCTTTCGTTGTCTATGTTTGTCTTTTGTCATTTTATTGATTTTTTTCTTTTGCAGAAATCTGATATATTGTGGCATGTCATTATAATTTTCGACCATTGTGGAGTTTCCTGTTATCTTTCCATCATTTATATAACATGATAACATGCTTTTGCATTAGTAGAGCTGAAAAGTTGCTAACGTGGTGTGATGCACAATTTATCAATCAATCAATCTTATCACAACCCACTTCATTCTCTATCAGTTTTAAACACCTTTGAGTCGATGGTCTTCCAAACGTTTAGATTTTATCTGCACTGAAGAGACATAAGTTGTCGAAATGCGCATATGCAGAAAGTAAATTTACAGTAACTTCGGTATTTAGTTATACTGACTATTTGCATGTTTATTTATTTTCATAGGGACAGTTTGAAGATGTGTGCAACATTTGTAAGAAAGGTAAATTAGTGGGCGCTCTTGTTTTTTCTCTATGGCATTTAGAAAATGCATAAACAACAATAGTACAAGATTTAAAGCTTATTAAAGTAACTTGTTAATTTTCAAATTGACAGTCTCATGTTATTAAGACACAATGAAGCATTCTTACATAAGTTCGGAATCGTTGTGTACAGATATATATGTCAAAACTAGTGTAAATACAGCATTTTACTACACAGTGGACAGCTAAACACAAAACCCTTAACAACGAAAGGTAACTGTTGCTTCTGAAGAGTAAAATCACTAATTTGGGAAAGTGAAATAAGGTGCTCAGGAAGAGTAAAAGCAAGTATCTTGGAAGAGTGAAATCAGGTGCTTTGCATGAGTGAAATAAGTTATTTGAAGGAGTAAAGGCAAATGCTTTGAAATAGAAAAATTAAGGTGCTCTGGAAGGGTTAGATCAAGTGATTTGCAAGTGCTAGATCTGAGACTTTTGAAGAGGGAAATCAGGTGCTTTGGCAGAGTAAATCAGTTTATTTGGAAGAGTGAAATTATGTGCTCTGCAATAATAAAAGCAGGTGCTTGCAAGAGTTATATTAGGTGCTTCGGAAGAGTAAAATCAGAGGATTCGGAAGAGTGAAATCAGATGCTCTAGATGATAAGAATCAGATGCTTTTGAAGAGTGAAATCAAATGCTCAGAACTAGTTAAAACAGATACTTTGGAAGAGTAAAAGCTAGTGTTTCGAAACGGTGGCAAATAAACTCTCATCCTGAAATATGGAAAATGATTTATTTTTCAATATTCGAAACCATCATTTTTAAGTGGGATATTTTATTAAAATCATTGATTACTTCTTTGCTTTTTGCATATTTGAAAGTTTCAAGGAGAACTTATTCTAAATTTATTTATAATAGTAAGCTTTGTAGTAGGGTGCCCAAGACACGATTTTTTCGATTTTGGGTTAACGGAATAACACACACCTGTATTATACATGCTTGGAAAGAGGATACCATGGCGCATCGAAATGACGATGTCGTAGAGATTGGATTTGGTCACATTTAATTTTAGATGGGGTCAAAGGTCAGCTCCTAAAATTTTGAAAATTTTGATGCATTTTAAAGTGAGCTTCACTTCACAGATAAAACTGCAACGAAGTTCGAATATTGTTGTAAATTTTAGTGGAGTAGTTCTTTAGTTTTACTTTTTATAATGAATTGTTTGTTATCTTTATTCTACAAGTTTCAAAGTTGGCATTTTGTTTTAAAGGCTCGTCATTTTGAATATTTGCACCACCGTGATATGAGGAGTTCTTTCGGATATAAAAATCCATGATTTTTGGAGCATATGTACAACTCGTATATGTACTTTCGTTAAAGTTGGAATTTTTCAGAAATAAAGCTTAGTTATTTCGCATTCACTGAAAATGTCGTTAATTTAGACTCAAATTTAACACGACATTAATACCGAGTAATTTCAAAAACCAGTCAAAAATAACTTGCCTTCTATGATTCAAATACATATTTCAGGTTTTGCCTTTATCGTGAATAATTTTTTATTAGAATATAAGAGAGTACTACTATTTTCTATAACTTTAAAGATACCGTATCCCAAGCACTGTTTTAGGGTACCCCTAAAAAGAAGAAATTAGAGAAGTCGTGACCACAGGAATTTTCTACGACAGCTAAAAATTTAAAATTTAATAATTGTACTATCATTTAAAACCAAAAATTGCCGTGTGTGATGCCGTAAACCCAACTCGAAAACTAAGCGTCTTTTTGGACCTTGAGCACCCTGCTATTGTAAGAAAGTATGAAAAATTAATTCCAATATTTCATTTTGACATTGGCACCTAGATGTTTTGCATCTATTTTAGTTGATATACAGTTTCCAATAGCAACCGGAAGCACAATGCTGACTGACTTTTTCCAGATATGGGGAACAGCCCTTTCAAAACTAGGAAAATTTGGTGTTGCAAGAAAAAAAGTCGAACAAGCCATAGACACGGCAAAGACAAAGGTAATATTCTGATGCAAAAATAAAGCATAATTGAAACAATAACGCACACAATTTGTTTTAAAATATTAAGGAAAGATTTTTTTATCCTGGACCCAGTGAAGTGTCGAAACATATATCACCTGCAGCCTTCTCTTATGGAATATGTATGTATGTATTGTTATAATCATTATGTTTGTATTGTCATTTTGTCCCATTGAGGGCTCTTTTGGTTTAATAAAGAACTTTTGAACTTTTAAAAAATTATATGGTTAACTTTATTGTTATAACATAAAAATCACAGTGTTATCCAAATAACTTAACTTGCAGCAAAACTTCAATATATATAACTGTACATCATGCATTTTTTTCTTCATTCTAATTTTTTGTTTTTCATCACATGACGGATGATGAAGGCTTATCCTGTCTACACAGTTTAACTCCTTAGGGAGTTCATATTGACATGTAAATCTAGGTTCTCATGGTTGTATTCTTTGAATGTATCGTGAGACTCTAATGTATGTATACTAAGCTTCCTACTTTAAGGCGAGGGGTTCATTTACTTAAAATTACTACGTTTGTACCTACGACCGGAAAATTTCACTAAAGATTCTTTCTTGCGAATATAGTTAAGATTTGATACTTTGTCTGAAACTTAGTCCATGCCTCCCATTTTCTTTACACATTTGCTTCATGTTTGCCAATATGCAAATCTAAAAAAAACTGCTGAGTCAGAGATTGGTGCAGCTTTTTTTACTGTCGATTATCCTACAGAAATTCCATGGAAGTCACTATGACATTAGTGTAGGTGTCCTAAATGAAAACGGACATTACAGCAAGATTTCACGTCTTCAATGTTTTGACATTACCGCTTTTGACCTAACCCTGGCTTGACTAACTGATAGTATCACGGGTTCCGCTAGCGGAGAAGGACAAACTTACCCTTCCGGAGCACATGACGTCTTTCTCCGTTTTGCTGGGGGTTCGCACTATGGCCTCAGTTCTGAATAATTTGTTTTACTCCCACACTTTGTGGATGTCTCAAGTTTTTGTTTTTCTTTATTTGTTGTTACTGTATCTCTATACTTTTGTAATAACAACATACCTTGTTCACACGGTATTCCACTGCCGGTATTTCCGAGTAGTTGAAGGCAAACATTTCTTCAAAGATTTCTGGCCTTTATATGCATGTAGTAATAATTTGGTTTACAGCCTAAAATTATTAATATGCGTTGTACCGTGCCTCCCCTTCCAAGGTCTGTCACCTTTCTACTTCTGGTTTGCCGATATGTTGATTGATAAAAAAATTAACGTAAATTTTTCTGAACATTTAAACAATTTATAGGCCTTTTAACATTGTAATGCTTTGATATTTCATCTGAAGCTTAGGTTTATAAGTTGAAATACTCATGCGGCTTCCCTTTCAATGTTCGTCGTTCTTCTACTTCTTTTTTGTCGATATTGATATTTCCAGAGTTGACGTTTGATACGAAATTTTAGTTAAGTGAGTTGTGCCGTTCTTCCCTTCCAAGCGTGTTTCTGAAAAAGTTCTAATTTTCCAATACGCTTATTGATATTTTCAAAACATTTTTTTTTTGTCAAAGATTTTTCAGCTTGTGTAGAAAGTGATGCATTGTTATTAAGCCTGAAGCTTAAGTATGGTGATTGTTGCCGTACCTCAAGTTGCAGTCCCGTCGCTTTTATACTTAATATTTGCCAGATTGTGCCTTGCTATGGCATCTGTACCCCTTGGACACATTTTGATTTTGTTTTTATATTTCCATATAAGTATTTGAATAGGCATTTTAGCTTTTTAAAGTTACCTCATTGTTGTGCCCTTTTAAGGGGTTCACAATGGGGCCCCTTTCCCAACATCCCGCCAATATTTCTAACTTTTCCCGTTTCATGAGCGGGTTATATTAAACAAAGATTTTTTAACAAGGCATTCTATTTTCCCGGTCACGATTTTTTTTTTCACGGTTTCCCGCTTCAGGCTGGACAACATTCCCGTTTTCACGGACACTTTTCGTGACGATCCCATTTCCGTTCACTCAAGAATTCAAATCCTGCTTAACCCCATAGAGACCCATTTTTAACGGCTTAGTACCCTTTAACCAATTCTTCAGTATTGATTGCAGATAGGGTCATGTCTGACTAAATACTGAAGTTACTCTATTTGTATTTGTTTTTTATTATTATATTTTTGTTTTTTTCTTAACTTATTGTAGTCTTACATGTAACTTGCCTAATTTCGGTGGTTCTCTCCGGGCACTCCGGCTTCCTATCACTAAAAACTGACCGTCTTGAGATACCGGTAGCTGATATACTGCTGAAAGTGACATTTAACCCCATATCAATCAATCAATCTTACATGCAGCGGTATTACTTCATTATTTGCAACTTCCCTTATTCGATATACAAGCTTTTATACAGGTTGCTGTTACTTATAGCGAAGGCACCACAAGTCTTTGGACACCCACTGACTTTTGACTTACAACGCATTCTAGATAAAAGATTTCCAAAAAGAAAATAGCAGACTTATTACATATCGAGTGTTTTTGTGTCCACCGATATACTATCAGTTGTCTTACTTCGTCGTCCTGTGTCGTCGTCGTCCTGCGTCATCTGTCGGTTTTTGAATCCGCAATGCCTTCAAAACTGCTAGTCCGATTCCAACAAAACTTTCAGGATATGTTGTTCACCTGCTCTAGTTGTGACCTGATACTTAGAATTTTGAGTTATTTTGAGTTTGAGAATTACAGATTTAAAAGGTTCAGAGAGCCAAAATTACTCATTTGTTAATCTGGTATAATGTTAATCCACAACTCCATCATGCTTATAAGTCAGATTCCAACCAAGCTTACAGGACGTGTTGTTCTTGTGGTGTAGTTGTGCACCTGATATTTACAAGTTCACGGAGCCTAATTCGCAACTCAATCACAATTATAAGTCAGATCCCAACCAAACTTGCAGGATATGTTGTTTCCTGATATAATTGTGCACCATGAATCTCTGAAATTTTGATTTTACAGATTTTAGTGGTTCATTAAGCCTAAACAGCTCATTTGTCAGATTCCAACCAAACTTTCAGTATATATTGTTTATCAGGTCTAGTTATGCATGTTATACTTAAAATTTTGTATTACAGATCTTAGAGGTTTGCCAAGCCAACATAGCTCATTTGTTAATTCAGTTTGCTAATCTACACGTCCCCGAAACTGCATTTCATATTCCAAACAAATTTGCATAATATTTTTTTTCTTCTAATTTAGACATGCACATGATACTAAGAATTTTAATCTTACAGATTTAAGAGGTTCACTGGGCCAAAATGGTTTTTCTGTAGTGCAGACGACACAATTGTTCCTTGGAACACACGTCAGTTTTTGTAATTCTAGTTTTGTATAAAAAAGAACTTCGAAATACTTTTTTTAAACTGTTTATGAACTGCATCGACATAAACATGCATGCTAAAATTCAAGTGCTGTTGTAAGTCTCGAAAGTAGGGAAAATTAAACACGTATGTGGAAATATTAGTAAACGGTATGTAGGTGAAGTCGTATATGTAGGAATAAAAAAATTATCATTGTTTCACTAATCATACTGTACTCAAGTATTTGGAGATGAACATAGTTAACTGGTGCTCCTTACCTTTAAAGGCACTTCACAATTGCTTCTTCTCTTTTGCCTTTGCACCGCCATTTTGCTGGTTTTTCCGATCTTGAAAGAGTTTTACGTTATATCCAGTCCAATTTAGCAATATTGAACAAGATTTGATACAATATAAACGCCAGAGTATTGCATGATACCATTGGTAACATGCTGTTCATCAAATAAACTTTCCACTTTGTCACATGCATATAAATTAAAAGTGATTATAAGTGAAGTTTTATGAAATGCACCAATGTGTATAGTTTTTGTTTTCATTACAATATCCATTTCGATAGACAGTGAGGGTATGCTGCATTCACTTGTTTTTTGTTTATCCATTCGTTCTCAGATTATTTCTGTCACATTTTTCACAACTTTTAATTTTTGATATCAAACTTGGTATACATATAGGTTAGTTATATGAAATGTTATGTTAATTCAGTGCATTGCATTTGGAGAGTTTCAAAAGAAAACGGAGTAGTATCATTTCTATGAATCATTTATAAAACAACGAAATAACAAAATACCAAAGGTGCAGTAAATTTTAGTTCTATAATTGCGAATTCTATTTCTACAACTTATGACTCGTAATTGCAGAGAAATCAAAACAATTGGAAGAACATGGAAAAAAAATATAATGAAAAGCTAGAAGAGTAATATTAACCTAAAGCGAATATAAGTAAAGCTTAGGGCAAAAATTAGCTAAGGGCACATGGTTTGATCATCGAGGAATTTTTCTGTTTTATAAAATTTCCAATCTTAATTTACACATCACGACACCACGATCTTGTCGATCGTTACGGGATATCTGTTTTCCAGATGACAACAGATCTTTCCCTCTACAACTAAAGTTTGTTTTTTCCTCTATCGGATTTGACTTTACTACCGGATTTGACATATTCAACAAGGCGGGTGTCTTATAAGAAGCAGGAATGCTTACTCTACCGGTACACCTGATCTCACCCATGGTTTTTATTGAATCCGTGTTGTTCATATGTATGTGTGTCTTCATTTTTCTTTTTTGTCCCGTACTCAAGTGGTGTCCTTGTTTCTTAGTGTTTCCGATGTTGCCTTTGTCCATGGATTGTTCGTTCTTTGACTGACAGTTCGGTTCTCACTTACTTTATAACATATTTATAATATATTGTGACTTTGTGAAAAATGTCGGAATATTGGACGACCGGGCTTGTGATTCCCTGCCGTGTGATTCTCCAAAGAAGTAAAAACAGAAGAAGCATCGACCGAAATAATAAAATACCGATGTTGTAGTAAACTTCAGTTCTCCAGATGGTGATTTTGACAACCAGTGGCCTTTCGATGAAAATGCAATAAAAAAATTGGAAGACCACAAACAAAAATATATTTGAAAACTAGAAAAGTATAAATAACATGAAGTCTCTTAACATTAAAGGACAGAGCTTTGTATGAGGGGGTACATCTGAGTTTAATTGAAATTCTAAACTATAGATTATAGCTTCTCAAAATGCCCCCAAAAACAAATTTTTGATAAATCTTAAGGTGTAACTCCTAGTTCTCTTGACAAAGATTTTTAACATAAAATTCTCAAACACTTGGAGAACAGAGAAGTACAAATTTATGCTTGCATGAAAAATGAAGCGTTGAAAAGGTTTTGTTTCATATTAGCACATGTATGTTCTTTACAGAATGATAAAGATTCGTCGAAATATTTGCTTACAAAAATAAACAAAATGGAAGAAGACAGTAGAGTGTCAGATGATATGTCTATAGACAGTGATGACGAATATGTAAGGGAATCAAATTACGGCATTCTTAAACAGGTTTGTACATATAGACCCTTAACATTGTTTACCGTTTCCTAAATCGAGATAGTTAAACTATCATATTTTAAAGGTCGAGGTTAGAGCTTTAAAATGGAAAAAATTGATTATCGAGATTTTTATACCCCCCCGCAAATAAAGTTTGGGGGGTATATAGGAATCACCCTGTCTGTCTGTCCGTCTGTCCGTCCGTCTGTCCGTCTGTCCACACTTCTCGTAAGCGAAACTCCTCTTAAACCACTTGAAGGATTTTGATGAAACTTTACACAAAGGAAGGACACTATATGGAGATGTGCATGAAGGAATATAATTATTGTCCGAAACCAGGAAGGGGAGATAATCCGACTTTGACTTTTCGTTGATTCCCTATTTATGGGTTACCTCGTAAGCGCAACTCCTCTTAAACCACTGAAAGGATTTTGATGAAACTTTACACAAAGGAAGGACACTATATGGAGATGTGCATGAAGAAATATAATTATTGTTCAAAACCAGGAAGGGGAGAAAATCGAACTTCGACGTTTCGTTGATTCCCCATGTATTGGTTACCTCGTAAGCGCAACTCCTCTTAAACCACTTGAAAGAATTTAATGAAACTTTACTCAAAGTAAGAACACCATATGGAGATGTGCATGAAGGCATATAATAATTGTCAGAAACCAGGAAGGGGAGATAATTCAACTTTGAGTTTTCATTGATTCCCTACGTATGGGTTACCTCTTGCGCACAACTCCTCTTAATCCACTAAGGATTTTGATGAAACTTTAGACAAAGGAAGAACACTATATGTAGATGTATAAAATGTCAAATAGGCTTTTAGACAGAGTGTTTTCATTGGAACCCTTGTGAAAAGTTTTTTCTTGAAGATTATATCATTTTGTCCACACTTGTACTGTGTCTGCACCTGTATTGTGTCCAAACCCACTTAATTTTGCACTTACCATATCGATTCAGGGTTCAATGAGCGGGGGTATCTTTGGCTGCCATTCGGCGACAGCTCTTGTTGAAATTATCGCTACAACTTACGGGAAAACAATGTTGGTGATTGTTGTTCTATTTCCTATCCAATTTATTTCAAGTGAAGTGATTACTGTAGTCTCCATTATCGAAATATCCAGCCATTTTGTTTTTACCATCCTTGCTATGTGTATCATTGCGCCTTTTCTTAAAAAGGATTTTGAGAGAAATATGTTAAATAAATATGTCATGTGTCCTTTTAGTCATAAAAATGCCAAAAATAGATGATCTTTGTCCCCCCAAATAATTCAAATGTTAATTTCATCAACACCCGTCGCACTATTTCTGGACAATGACACGAGACATTTACATCACTGATCACGGGCAACTCAGAACGAATCTATCCCATGTTAGTTATCATTTTTAACAGGGTTTTCTATCGCTAAAATCCGGTTATTACATGTAAAATCGTGAAAATGGCGGGCAGGCGGGGGGGGGGGAGTGGGCGGCTGCCAAATGGGTACATCATTTGTCCGGGGCAATTCTCCTACAGTATTTGAGACAGGAAGTTTTTATTTTGCAGATCAATTGTACATATATGAAAGGTGTGCATGGTATTTTGATTTTGATTTTTGATAATTTATGTCAAACATATCAGTTGTTGAACTTAGTCATTTTACGTCAAATTTTTAACAATAGGGTACCCCCTTTGTCCGGAGCAAATCTATGGGTACATCATTTGTCCGGAGCAAATCTTCTACAGTTTAATAGACAGAAAGTTTTTATAATGCAGATCATTTTACCTGTATCAGAGGTGTGCACAGTACTTTTATTTTCCTTTTTGATTAAAATCCAAGCTGCTGAACTTTTAGAAATAGGCTACTTTGGTGGAAGGTTAAACATTTGAAATTCAAATTTTCAGGGCCAACCCATGTGTAAGATATACTGTTCATGTAAAAGAAAACCCGGTTTGCTGTCACATTGACAGCTATCCTCTTGTTTAACACATGCGTCAGGAGGTATTGAAATTTTCTAGAAATGAGAGAAATTAATTAAATCTACATGCAACAGATCGTTATGTACTCATGACTATTCCTGTGCCCCGACACGTAATTATGAAGTCATCAATAAATAACAAAATGCCGAGGTTACTGTGAATTTAGGTTCTTCATATGCGCATTTCGACAACTTATATCTTAACAGTGCAGATCAAACCATATCATTTTGAAATTAATGAACCGTTATATGTGTAAACGCTGATAGAGAACAGATTACCAATGGGATCTAAATAGGAACCAAAATCAGCTAAGGACAGGGCTATGCAATAGGGAGATACTCCTTAGGTTTTAACAGAATTTTCTTAAATTTTGATATTTTAAATTTTCAAACAAAATCTGTTATCGGCCCAGCAACGAATCTATAGCTACTGGGTTGGTGAATACCCCCTGGGACTAACAGTCCACCAGTAGTGGCATCGGCCAAGTGGTAACAAATAACAAAATACCGAGGTTACTGTGAATTAATGTTAAATAAATGAAGGCGGCTATAAATATCCTGATTTCTATTTCTATTTAAAATTTTAAAGTTTTTATATTATTGTCCATTTGGGTTATACTTGGTATGAAAAAATATCAGATCAAATAAATTGTTTGACTAAAGTCTGTTTCACTTCCTTTAGATAATGGAAATTCTCTTGTGCTGACTTTAATATTGCATATTTCGGCACCGAATTTTGCATGGTTGTGTAGAAATATTATACACTTCTGGAACCACTTTTAATTTGATGATTTCCAATACATGTTCAAAGAAAAAACACTTTTTAAAAATGCTCCATGCTTTTAAATGGATGATATTTTCCGTGCACAATTATCGACTAGACTGGACCATTCTGAATTAGGTATAGGAAGGTATATCTTTAAGTCAGATGATAAACAAGTCTCACTTTGGCTTTTACCATGTGCCTGAACCCCCTTTTGATTGAAGAAAAAAACATACCTGTAAATGATTTAATTCAACAAAATACTTAAACATGTAATTAAAATATGCATGCATTAAACCCAAAAGAAATATTTGAAATAAGTTGTAAAATGTGCTGCTGATTTCTATTCGGTGTTTACAAACAAAACTCCGTTGAAAACAATTGTTAACCTCGAACAAGTACACCTTGCTATTATAAGGTAGGTCAACTCTGGTAATCTAATTCATCAAGTTACTTAGTCGCCCATAAAATAGAACAATCCAACTCTTAGAAATTTTCACCTGTTTGAAAGAAATAGTGAAAATGCACATGACTGCAGACTTTTGTGCATGTCGTAAACTGCGAATTCAACGTTTTTCAGTTATGTATGGTCATTCTTGATATACATACCAAATATGATTAAGATTAATGTAAAAATGAAGCTGAAATCGTGAGATTTCCAATATCTAAAGGAAGTGAAACCGACTTTAAAGAGTGTTTATATTGCTTATAATTATTAAATATTTCAACTAGAATGAAATAACACAATTGAAATAAAACTTAAGTTCCTCATATGGCCATTTTAAGCACTTAGAACTCCATGAAGGTATGATGGAATATTTCAAAGATTGATAACAAAAAATGTCAAAGAGCTGACAGTGAACAATTTACGTAGAAGACGTAAAAGTATCGACAAAATCAGTGGAGGACAAAGTCTCTTCATCTCTTTTGAAGAAAAAATAAAATTTTCAAAGATCTCATTGTGCATTGCCCGTGTTTTTGTTTGTTTGATGGCACAAACACCATTATACAAGTTAACTCAGTTTACTCTCGGAATACAAACGATTGACGTAGCACCTTAAATTATGACTTATCTTTAGGATTTAATTTTGTGTACTATTATAATCGTATTCAAATGCAAATTTTCACAAATTTTGCAGAACTGAAACATATATATGTAATATAATGCCGTTCTCTCTGGTCGTTATTTGATTTATCTTTGGTTTTTCCGGTTTGGGCACGATTGATTCTCTCTCAACATTTCAACATACATATGATTTTTACTTTTGTTTCGTAAAAATTTGTTCCTCTCCCTTGTTCGAAGATCAAAAATTTACATTTAGTGCTTAAGTAATCAACAGTCTCATAGTTTTTCTTGCTAAGGTTCTTTCATAAATGATAAGTTTAATTTATTCATTTATACCTATTTCTAGCAAAGACAAAGAGCAGACGAAGTTAGAGGTAGTCATCAAAAGAAACAAAGACGTCGTCGTAAGTTTGCATTATTTTGATTGTTAAGAGTATTAGTCCAAAGCTCAACACAAACCTTATTATTGGCTCAAGTTGTTACTTAAACAATCGATATCAACGAAAAAATCTGTAAGGTGGATGCGGAAATCACGTTTTATGAATGAAAATTGTTTTTAAAGGTTATAGAAAATGAATGAACGTTTTATATCTGATGGGAAATTTCGCCCATTTGACCTTTTAGCAATGCCTTTATTGGCTTATAATGGAACATACGATTACCACGTCAGATGTGTATACGCAAAGGGAACGATCTGTATTAAGGTCATTTAAAGTTTACATAATTACAGTTGTTGTTAAAGTATTATAACATTACATTTATAAACTTTCTAAGTCAATAATGTATTTACTTTTTTTGAGTATTAATTAATGCTTAATATTCTGGGATTGATGTTATACAAATAAAAATGAAATTATTTAGGTCAAGCATTTTTATTCATACTTACCAAATCAACAATTAGTCATTGCATGGTGAATGGTGTAGAACATGTGCATGTTTCGTAGCATTAAAAACCGAAGATCGACATTTGCTCGTTTTTCAACTTTGGACAAATTAATTATCAAGCTCAATTTGGCCAGGTATAAGGATTTTAAAGGCTTAAAATTTCTTAAAAGGCTCCCGCTTCGCGGTTGCCTTTTAAGAAGTTTTTACGCCTCTAAAATCGCATTACTGGCAAGATGCGCTTGATCATATATACTATTGCCCCTGTTTAATTTTTTCTGTTTAATATATTTCTGTTTTATGTTGCTTATTAGTTGCATGTTTCATGTTTTCTGATATATAAATATAAACGTCTAAAAAAGTTGTTCAACAACACCTTATACATTTAAGATGTTAAAGATGGTAAAATAACATTTAAAATGTGAGAATATTTCGCATAACTGATATGCTTTGTCAACTCACGAAGTTTTGGTGTTAATTGCACTTCGATAATAAAATCAATATATATATACACCACCCAAATGCCAACAGATAAATATTTATCTGTTGGCATTTGGGTGGTTTTTACTACAAGGTAATTATCAATGAGAGGATATGGATTAAATACAAATGAGACACGGTCTTTACAATCAATACAAATACATGGTAAAACTAAGCAATGGAACAAATCTTTTATTGTTATTCTTCGTCTTGAAGTCACCATGAGGCCTTAAACAATGAGCTTTACTCATATCTCTTAGTAAGTTCAAGACGGCATAATGACTATGTATATAGACTTTACTTTTATTTACAATCAATATTTTGTTTCCTAACAGCAAAGAGACTACATGAAACTAATGAATTGTTGGGAAGTGCATGGGAAGATATGGCAAGTAACAGGAAATATAGAAAACGACATCGAACAACATCATCGAATTGTAGTCAAGCATTTTCAGAAATAGAACAACCACCTGTACCAGAAGGGCATGATAATTCAGACATTGAATCTGATAATGAGTTCGACAAGATGTCAAGGTTAGACTGGTTTGGTGAAGTCATTTCATCTAGTGATGAAGAGATGGATTTTGAAGATTTTTCAAATGTTGATCAGTATGAAAGAAGTGTCAGTAAGTTTGATGGCGGATTAGATGATGACTTTGATGAAAACGATCTTTTACATAATGGAATCGGTTTATCAGACAGATTTATAGAGGAACACAAAAGACCAAGCCACAAGAGTGACTTTACATATCTCGAATTTTATGATAAAGATAAATGTGAGGAGCTTTTGCGAAGAAACCCGTTGAAGTACAAAAGATGTGTAGTGAAGATTGAGTCCTCCCATCGGGCAGTTTGTACAAATTTGGATCACTCTGACGATATATCGGAAATTGAAATATCTGGTAGATCAAAAATTGGAAAAGTTTTCAATGAAGATGAGGTGTATGTTGAAGTATTAAAAGATGAACGAGAGCCATACAAAGATAAAAATTTTATCCCTCGTCTGCAGAAAACATTAGATTTATCTAAAATGAGCTTGAAAGTGTATGGACAGATCAGAGGTGTATCTAGGCGACATCATTACCCAGATATAGATCATCCTGTTTTTGTTTGTGTTTTAGATGAATGTGAATTTCACCTCATGCTGCCAATCTCTAAAACAGTCCCTAAGCTGCATATTTTGAATCGAGAATGTCAGAATAGTTATCAAGTTGGTGTATATAGATATGTTGAAGAGACGGGAGATCTACGTCATAAAGAACTATTTGACATAAAACCGGGAGAAATCAAGAATTACATTTTCTTAGTAGCAATGATTTGTTGGGATAATTTGTATCCTTTGGGGGCTGTCATCAAAGTTATCAATGCTAAAGATGGCTTGAACTCTGGAATGGAAATTCTAAGACTCCAACACCAAGTTCCAACAGGATATAAATTAAACACTGTTGAACAAGTCAAAAGATTAGTACAACAAAAAAGTGGGATAAAAGAGAAAGAAAATAGAAAGGACTTGACTGAACTCGAACTCTTCACTGTAGATCCACCTAATTCAAAGGATCTAGATGATGCCCTAAGTATTGAAAATCTATCTGACGGCAATTTTAGGGTAGGAGTTCATATAGCCGATGTTTCATTCTTTATCAAGCAAGATTCTTATATTGATCTTGAGGCTTATGAAAGGGCTACAACTTTTTATCCAGGCCAAGGGCGCAACGCATACCATATGTTGCCTGAGCCGATAAGTACAAATCTTTGCAGTCTTCTGCCAGGATGTAACAGAGAAGCAGTTACAGTATTTTACACCTTTGATAAAGATTGTAAATCAATTAAAAAGCCTGAAATATTAAAATCGACTGTCAAATCCAGACAAAAACTAACATATAGAGAGGCTGAAGATGCTCTGCTTGATATAGAAAGTAATGTTCCAGAAAGCATGTGTAAACAAATCAAGGATTTATATAAGATTGCAAAGAATATAAGAATGAAAAGGTTGGGAGGACAGATGTACTACGTACCTGTTGAAACCGACAATGATGATGATTTCTTTGAAACTAAAGAGGCACATTACTTAGTAGAGGAATTTATGATTTTAACAAATCACACAATTGGAACTTGCCTTTTTCGTTCTTTTAAGGACTGTATACCACTCAGGATTCAACAACCACCAGATCCAGAGAGTGTGCAGCAGTGGCTGAATTCTAATCGTTTTGTTGCCGATTTAATACTTAAGCTACAAGAAATCAGACCTCTTCCATTGATTGAAAGTGAAAGAAAACTTGCTGTAAGCAACGCTCCTACTGGACGTTATAACAGAGTTTTGAATTTCCAACAGCATATCTGGAAAAGATTACTTGAAGCTATTGAAAAGCAAAATTGTTCTGAGTTTATGCAAATACTTGGCTGTGATGACAACCACCCATTTTCTCTATTAGCTCTTGAAGAATGGTATGACCTCCAAGAATCAGCTGAATACAAATGTTCTGGAGAAATAAAATCTAAACGAGACGGTTCCCATTTTAGTCTTGGAATGTTTCCATATGTTCATTTCACATCTCCAATACGTCGATATGTAGACATTATCTCTCACAGACTTCTACATTGTGTTTTAGATGGAAAAGGGCCATGTTATACATCTGAACATATAACGAAGAAATGTTTGTATATAAATGAGGTCACACGTCGTGCTAAAACATATCAAAAGAAATGTTTGTCTTTAACATGGGGCTACAGGTTACGAAAAGAGTCCAAGATTTTTCACGGCTTTGTCAAAACAGTTTCAGAAAAAGAAATCACGGTCGTGATACCAGGTCATAGAAATTTACCAAAGGAATCAAAATCGTTACAACTGAATTATATAGGATCTACAAGAAAGCCAGTCTTCAAAAAAGATACAAATACTGGACGTGATATATTGGAGTTAAGATGGAAGAAAAGGTTGTACTCCTACACTGGATATTCACCAATAAAAGGTGGCAGAGAAAAACCCGAATGTTTCAGAGTCAATCCACACAACAGATCTATCTTTCAACAACAAAAGAAATGGAAAAAAATGTTAGAGTCTATTATGGCGGAGAAAAGTGTTCGTGGCAAAATGAAGAAAGCAGGGCAGATAATGTTTGACACCAACAACTTTGGCGATCCGAAAGCGAATTTGGTCGATTATACCCCAGAGTGCCGCAAAACAGAGAGAGACGTAAGTTCAGAAGTGAGGAAGGATAACATAACGTTACAGAGTTGCGAATATAGTATGACTTTTAATTATGGCCAAGTACTGGCTTTCCAGATGTCTGCAGAGTCGGTAAAAGGTGTACTGATCCCACAGATAGAAATATTCGACATGACAAATAATGTTAAATATTGTCTTCTTCATGCAAAGGATCCAATTAAATATCTAGAAAAATATTCAACTACAGAAACGAAAGATTTTTATTACAAGCCAACAGATTATATCAGAACGTGGAAGCCATTAGTAGAGATGGAGGCAGCAACAAATGCAGTTACCGGTAATACAGCAACAATAAATGATGTGCCAGTGAAATTCCTTTCACAGAGAGAAGGAAAAATGTCACTAGGAAGATCGTTTTGTGAGAAGAGGAATTTAGAAATCAATAAAGTTCCACTTGAAGTTTATTTATCTCCGAAGTTAGAACATAAGGATGATGAAGAAAAGGAAGGAATCCGAGAGATAGCAAGTCCTGATTACTTATGTATTAAGTGCCCTGTTTATAAACCAGGAGCTGAAAATTGTGGGAGTTTCATGGGAAATAGTTGTGCTCCACAAGATTATCTTCTTTGGCATGGTCATGCAAAGATTGAAAGAGTGAAGGTCAAAGGAGAAAAGGGAAAGATAGACTTTATCTTTAAGTTACACAAAAACAGTCAACCTTTGCCTGAACACTACCTTAAAGAGAAGATCAAACCAAGATGTTCAGTTGAAGTCATATTCAAATCCAGTGCTGATGGGTGAGATAAAATGTGCTCCTAATTAGATTTCATTTGGGAGGGGGTTGCTCCGAATGCTATTTCTTTAACATCAAAATTTAGTATGTAGAAAGAGTTTCATGAAATTCAACGCATCATTCTGATACTGTTTTAATGAAAACTTTGTATGTATTTACTATGCTTTTCCCCGTTTTTTTTTCGCTTACACTGACATAAATATAACATCTATTCTAAAGGTAATAAATGGCATTATATCAAGTACAACCAATAAAAAAAATCAGGCCTAGGAAACTAATCTATCAGTTTATAACAGTTTTTTTTCTTTTGTCAGTCGTCTGGATAGTTTACTACAATGTTTAGACAAAGCAAATCCTTTGGCAAAGGCGATAGCATTAGGAACAAAAATACCAAAATTAGGTAAGTAGCTTGAATAATTTGATATGCATGCAAATAAGATTTCTTTGCATTGTGTCCGATTTCCGAAGATCAGATGTTGTAAATTTCACATGTATGTATGTCAAAAAAGATTTTCCCATGATTCATTAAAAAAACTTGTAGTTCCTATGCAAGTTACTAATGCAAAATTGTTATAAACTAAATCTGTGGATTGAATTACACTTGGCAATTTTCATTTTGTGAGATATACTGTAAAAACATTTCCGAGACACAAACAAATACATATTCTAATTTCAAATGTTTATCTACAAACAAAACTACCACAAAACATAATTTTCCTTAGCACAAAAAGAATGCTGAGATAAGGTCTGGATTTTGTGGCGCCTACCGTTTTTAAAAAAAGGACCAAAAAGGACAAAATTGGGTGTTTTCACATATTTGGCTGTAGAATTTTATTTATGATCGGATTTTGACAGGGTTTCTTTCAGCATGCTCCTTTTGAAGGGATAAATCGGGCCCAAAAGGGACAAATCGAAATAAAATATATATATTTATATATATTCCAGACCAAACGCGTATTTGGACCGTACGCGTACGGTCCGGACCGTATGAATATACTAATATGGTCCAACCGTACGCGTATGGTCGGACCATATGAGTATACGTGTACGGTCTGCTACGAGCTTGACCATATGCGTATATTTAGACCGTATGAGTACAAAGAAAAAGACAGACATTACATTCGTTATTTAAACAAAGAAGTAAGTTACAGTCAAAACTGATAGCACTGACTACCAATGAAACCGTATAAAGTATCAGGTCTTGATAGATATATAAATCATTAATATAACTGACATGAAATTATGAAATAAAAAAATCACATTTTCACATAAACTTTAATACATAAACTTCCATTTTACATTTAGAAGTTTTGTTCGTTGACAGCCGTCCCTTTACGGGATTTTGGGATTTGGACTCTTTTGGGGGTAATTGGGGAAAAAAGTTGTTGTTCCTTATAGGTGATATTCAGTGATATTTTTTCTTGTGATTTTCTGACAAGAAGACCATAAATTTTATTTTAATTAACATTCCATTTATTATTTACGAAATATTATTTTATCTCAAATAACGTTCAAGTAAATTTTATAAAGGCATCTCTAAAACATAATTACAGTAAAGTAAATTACTACTTTTCTCTTTTATGTTTTTAAATAT
The DNA here is from genome assembly GCA_002080025.1 of Modiolus philippinarum. NCBI lineage: Eukaryota > Metazoa > Mollusca > Bivalvia > Mytilida > Modiolidae > Modiolus > Modiolus philippinarum. The sequence continues at coordinate 66,111 of MJUU01013880.1, read as the reverse complement.
AGCGATTTTTAGAAAATCTTATTTTTCTTAACACTAGAGGTTATCTCATTAAATTATATTGTATACAGTATATCAATTTATTGATATATTATCCAAGAACACTCGAACATTGAAAAAGCCAGACTGTACGCGTACAGTCGGACCATACGCGTACGGTCCGACGGTATGGGTACTTCGAAAAAAATACTCGTATGGTCCGGACCGTTCGCGTACGGTCCAAATACGTGTAAGGTCTGGGACATATAACGCCAAAAAACAGCGACAAACTTGGAAATCTTATTTTATCCTCAGGATAAGCATGTAAATATGCTTATACAGGTCTTGAAAAATAAATTATATGCGTCTGAAGTCAAAGACCAACGAGTTAAAGTCTTAGGATGTGATATTATCGAGAACATCTTTACACTGAGGAATTTGACCACTACAACTTGAGTGACACGCAACACTTCATCCGAATTTCACTGCCGCATACAAGGCCAAACTTCGATGAACTTACATCTCGTCAGTGCAACCCGGATCCAAACTGGAAACCGCTGCCGAAATACCACCCCCCTGCAAGGGAGCACAAGACTGGAGACCGGCTGGCAAACCCCCCTTCCCCACCCATCTAGCCCCAACGGGATCCATCGGTTGCGGGGCTGGGTCTAGTTTTCGTTATTTTGGCCCCTCCCATTTTTAAAAAAGGGGCCAAAAAGGACAAAATCAGGTGTTTTCACAAATTTGGCTGTAGAATATTTATTATTTATCAGATTTTGATGGGGTTTCTTTCAGTGTGATCCTGAGGAAATTTCCTATCTGGGGTATGCAACGAATTTGACGTAGCATGTACCGTTCATGAGATAAATGGGCCCAAAAGGGGCAAATTTCAAAAATTTTATTTTTTTTATTTTTAGTCCGATTTTCATGCAGTTTTTTGCAATGGATCGTAAATGAAAAATTAATTTAGTGCTGCACCATCAGATTTTGATAACTTGTTTCCTTTCCGAGCTATGAGGGGCCAAATGGGGCCAAAATTGCAAACATGCAGATTACCTAAAATTTTTATTTTTCATCTGATGTCGATGGGATTTTTTTCTTTGGATCCGTCTTGTTGTAAGCTTTCCGTAGTATTTTAACAGATTTGGCATAACTCTTGCCGTTTCCGAGCTGTAAGGGTTCAAAGGAGCTGAAATTACAATTTTTCAAAATATGAAAAATCTCTATATTTATTGGCTTCTGGTGGGATTTTTTTCTTTAGATTCCTCTTGTTGTAAGTTTATGGTAGTATGTCAACAGATTTGGCATATCTCGTACTGTTTCCAAACTAGAAGGGATCAAAGGGGCCGAAATTGCAATTTTTGAAAATATGTAATGTCGTTATTTTTTATCGGATTTCAATGGGGATTTTTTTTTCTTTGGATTCATCTTGATATATGCTGTCAGTAGGATGTCAAGAATTTTGCTTAAATATTACAGTTCTGGAGCTTTCAGGGATCAAAAGGGCTAATTTTAATGTTCCTTAGTTTGTGTCCAGCTTAATTACTGTGTCAAGCTCCTTATTGTGTCCATCTAGTTACTGTGTCAAACTCTTCACTATGTCCTTATTCACTTTTAAATAACACTTATTCAAATTTCAGTGGTCGACATGCTGCGGTCGTATCATGCTGCGCTCGGCGTAGCCCTTTATTGTAGTATGTCAACAGAGTTGTCTAATCTCTTAGCGTTCCCGAATTATAACGGGTCAAAAGTGGTGAAATTGCAGTTTTTGAAAATATATGTAAAATCGTTTATCTTTACTCAGATTTCTACAGCGATACAGATATGTATGTATAAAGTCCCCCTAAACATAAGACATTGCCTTCTGTGTACTAGGTTCCTATACCTCACAAAAATCCCCATAAACATCGTTTATTTCTGTATCAAGTAACTGTTCTACCACTGATGCATCCATCCCTTTAACCAGAGCATTCACCTGTATCAAAGAGTTAGTTATCAAATACTGTGAAAAAATTTATCAAAACTCTTGTGTAAATAACTTTTGGAGTGTAAAAAAATTCCATTAATCAATTTAAAGACCAGTTTCATCTATTTACAGTTATGGCTTTTATACGACCGCAAAAATTTTGCGGTCGTATTATGGTATGGTATGGTATGGTTTCTTGGCATAATGGCAATCCCGGGTTTTAATTTCGGGTTTGTGGCCCAACCCGTTTAAGAAAAAGGGGCCAAAAGGGGTTAAATTAGGTGTTTTCACATATTTGACTGTAGAATCTTTATTATTTATCGAATTTTGATGGGGTTTCTTTCAGTAAACTCCTTCGAAAATTTCCAATCTGGAGTATGCCAACGGATTTCACGTGGCATGTACCGTTCACGAGATAAATGGGGCCCAAAAGGGGCGAATTTCAAAAATTTAATTTTTTTATTTTTAGTTCGACTTTGATGCAATTTTTTCTAAAGGATTCCTTATGAAAAATTAACATAGCGCTCTACTATTAGATTTTTGGTAACTTGTTTCCTTACACAGCTATGAGGGGCCAAAGGGGGCCAAATCATAAATTTACAGATAACCTAAAATTTTTATTTTTCATCGGATTTCGATGGGATTTTTTTCTTTGGATTCCTCTTGATGTAAGCTTTCAGTGGTAAGCCAACGGATTTTGCGTAGCTCTTACTGTTTCCGAGCTATAAGGGTTCAAAGGGGCCACAACTTCAAATTTGCAGATTGCCTGAAATTTTTTTTTCATCGGATTTCGATGGGATTTTTTTCTTTGGATTCCTCTTGATACAAGCTTTCAGTCGTGTGTCAACAGATTTGGCGTAGCTCTTACCGTTTCCGTGCTATAAGGGTTCACAGGGGCAAAAACTGCAAATTTGCAGATTACCATTATATTTTTATTTTTCATCGCATTTTGATGTTTTTTTTTTCTTTGGATTCCTCTTGATATAAGCTTTCCGCAGTATGTCAATGGATTGGGCGTAGCTCTTACCGTTTCTGAGCTATAAAGGGTCAAAGAGGAATCATAAGGAGTCATAAGGGCTAATTCTTATTTTCCCTAGTTTGTGTCCAGCTAATTACTGGGTCAATCTCCTTATTGCGTCCTTCTAATTATTGTGTCAAGCTCTTTTGTTTGACCATACTCGCTTTAAATTACACCTTTTCCAATTTCAGTGGACGACATGCTGCGGTCGTATCATGCTGCGCTCGGCGTAGCCCTTTATTTTACATATTATACTACCCTTCTACATACATTGATTAAATCTAAATTGGGACAACTTATTACATGTTCTTTCAAATTTTCTGGTCTATAATTCATTTCTTGTAATAAAAAGGAAGGATTCTTCTCTAATATCACTTACACAAACCATTGTTCCTCGACTTGCGATTACATGATAAAGTCATTCAAACTTTTGCTAGACAACATTTTTGTTCGTTTTGGCAACATCGTTTATCAACAGGTCATTGGAATTCCCATCGGTACAAACTGTGCACCTCTCATTGCAGATCTTTTCCTGTTCTGTTACGAACGGGACTTTATGAAAAAAAAACTATAGGATGGAACCATACAAAACAGTGATCAACTTATTTCAAATTTCAACAATAACAGCAGGTATATCGACGATATCCTTAGTATTGACAATCCCCAGTTTTTAGACTATGTCGACCTCATTTACCCACGAGAACTGAAACTTAATAAAGCTAACAATGATTCTAAATACTGTGTTGCTCGATTTAACTATCATCGTTGACTCTGGAAAAATTAAAACAAAAATTTATGATAAAGGGGATGATTTCGATTTCACTATTACTAATTTCCTTTTTCTTGATGGTTGCGTTCCTGTAGCTTCTGTAGCTTCAACTGTTTGCGCAAAACCCGTAAAATTATTACGTAACATCGGTTTTATTGTCCAAATATGGTATTCAAAAGCCTTTGACAACAAAATAAGTTGAAAATCGACAATATGGACTCAACTTGATCGCTAGGTATCAAAGTAAGCAGGTTTTGAAGGAAATCCGATTTTTGTGATTTTTGTATTACAGAAAATAATGGCCCGTAGATCCATTACTGCTTTTATTTCGTCTTCTACAATGCATATGTGATGTAAAACACCTAATTTCAGACAGAAAAATCCATAATCACAAAATTTATGGGCTGAAATAAAAACGTGCTTATTACGTGCTTTTGCACTTGAATTTTCGGAATTTTCATTCTATTGCATTATCGGATCTATTATTATGCTTCACTTCATCCCCCCCCCCCCAACCGGTAATGCAAAACTGCGTGTTTTTACGACTTTCTAAGGGCAAACATTGCCCGCTTAGGGTTTTTGTCTTGGCAATCACAAACTTTAGTCTGTTTATGCAAATCTGAGGAATTAAAGCAGTTTAATACCCTCTAAATGAGATGCATTAGACGTGAGACCAACTCCGGTGTATCATAGAAATGGTAAATTGGAAGGTCCAAAAATCACTTCAAATTCTTTTATTCAATCCATTTTTTCCTCTTTTTTATTCAAACACATTTATTGCTGTATTTTCAAGTGATGTTTCGGCTATTAATCGATAAGCGATGCATATTTCGGTTTCATAATGCGGGGTGTAAATATCTAAACTTGTACGATTCGCACGCGTCTGTTCTACACTTGACCTCTTTCAAGAACGTAACCTTACTATCACATCCAATCTTTTACAACAAGGTTACAGATTTTATAAATTGATAAACACTTTTAAGGTAGTTCGAGCCTAATAAAAATATCAGACAGAATTTTTTCATTTTCAGATATTTTGTAGTTCTTAGCCCATTTGTTAAAAAAATAAAATAAAAAAGATATGTCACCGATCATCTTTTCCTGTAATCAGTCTTTGAAAAATCAGGCCAAACTCAGTATTCTTCAGCAATATTTACAAAGAATATATAGGGAACTGTGAGAACATACTCATTGTTAAGCTTTCATATGAAATAAACTTCAGATAGATTTTTCTTATTTTTTGATATTTCAGAGGTATACATTTGAGCTATAAGTTGAGCTGATAAAATCTATATGTCACCGTCTGATTAAGAGAAATATTTTATAAGTTTACGAAACAGGCAATATTTATTATAAAAGGGAGCTAATTCGCGGGAGAGTGTATGTCAATTTATCATGACGTCACAACGAAAATGCCAAATAAGGAATATTCCGGTTTGAAAATCCAGTCAATTCCGCATCCGACTTGTGTTTCGCAAATGCGCCAATCGAATGCGCCGTGTATTAGTGTCGAACTACCTTAAGAAGTTATACAGAAGATATGAACATTAGATATCTACGTATAATGCGACTCACAAACAGCTTTTTACTAAGGGCACTTTTCACCCTTGCTTTTACGGAAATGTTGTAAAAATGTCAAAAACTGATACATTGGTTTGTACAAAAAATCCAGAAAAACTGGGACGTAACTTACATTCTTTACGTAATAGAGGACATTGATCGGATATTCTTCATATTCTTCATGATTCCGTTAAATTGGCCGTGGGATCCAATGACCTGATGATTTTACAGTGATACTTGCCTCTCACTGACACTGCCGATGTCTACTGAAATCCATTATGAGTCTTAACAAAACCCTTCGGGAAGTTTTGAATTTGATTTTAGTTCCGTAGTGCGTCAGTGTATAAACAGCTGACTATGCTCCTTGAGCTAGCCGGCAGTTTAGCAGCGAGCACTCCTTGTCCCCATCTTTCTAAATTAAGTTTTGCCTTATTCTTTGCTTTTCAAGATTTGGGTATTGGAGTTAGTGGTCTACCTGTATTGGGTTTTTGCCTTATTCGTGTTCTTCATGTGTAGATCAATAGCAGATTGTGGCGTGTGATTATAATTTTCAGCCATTGTAGGTGTTTCCTGTCATCCATTTTTTGTCTCGCCTGCGACGAAAGTCGCGGAAGCGAGATATAGCGATCCAAATTCCGTCGTCGTCGTTGTCGGCGTCAACAATTGTACAAGATTTAATTTTTATAGAATTGTGTCAAAATTGGACAGAAGCTAGATTATTGTCAGAAAATTTACTCTAGCTAAAACAATTTGAAATTTTTCTTAGGTTTTCCGTATTTTGACTTATTTTTATGCCCCCGTGAATCGAGGATTCGGGGGGCATATAGTTTTTGGCCTGTCTGTCTGCTTGTCTGTTTGTCCACAAAAAACTTTAACATTGGGTATATCTTTTGAATGGTAAGTGATAGGGCTCTCATATTTTACATGTGTATTCCTTGTGGAGAGACCTTTTAATTGATACCAAACTTTTGGACCTCGTGACCTTGACCTTGACATGTGATTGACTTTTTGAAAAAAAAATTTAACTTTAACATTGGATATATCTTTTGAATGGTAAGTGATATGGCTTTCATATTTTGCATGTGCATTCCTTGTGGCAAGACCTTTTGATTGGTACCAGAATGGTTGACCTTGTGACCTTGACCTTGGCCTGTGAACAACTGCATAAAAACTTTAACATTGGGTATATCTTTTGAATGGTAAGTGATAGGGCTCTCAAATTTTGCATGTGTATTTCTTGTGGAGAGACCTTTCAAATGATACCAAAATTTTGGACCTCGTGACCTTGACCTTGACATGTGATGGACTTTTTGAAAAAAATTTTTAACTTTAACATTGGGTATATCTTTTGAATGGTAAGTGATATAGCTTTCATATTTTGCATGTGCATTCCTTGTGGCAAGACCTTTTAATTGGTACCAGAAAAGTTGGCCTTGTGACCTTGGCCTTAGCCTGTGAACAACTGCATAAAAACTTTAACATTGAGCATATCTTTTGAATGGTAAGTGTCTAAGTGATAGGGCTTTCATAGTTTGCATGTGTACTCCTTGTGGAGAGACCTTTCAGTTGGTACCAGAATATTTGACCTTGTGACCTTAACCTTGGCATGTAACTGTCCGGTAAAATTTCACCAGAAAAGTGAAATTATATTTTGTTTTATTTTATTTATATAGAAATTAAACTCATTTATGACGAAATGTTTCTTGATATCTCTGGAATTTTTTTTTTGTAAAAAAGATCTTTTAAATCATTCAGCATATTTTCTTCATTTATTCACTATATTTATATATGTATTATATATATATATCAATGATGAGGGATGTTACTAAAAATATCTATTATTTCATTTCTTCTCTTCTGTGTATTCCTCCACTTTTGGGGAACCAGTATTGATGATCCCTGGTGTAATCAAAGTACTGATAAAGTAATGTTTTAGGGGGGATTGTTTTTTTTAATAATGCTTGGGTAATGATTGGGGGGGTTCATTTGGTTGACTTCTGTGTTTGCCTCCGATTGTAATCATCATTTGATGTGATTAAATTTTTCAGTTGATACAAGAATTTATTTCTACAAATTATTTTGTCAGACGGACATTCATTGTTTGAAGTTGCTAAATGTTTCTTTTTTACTTCTACTCGGGGGCATAAGTGTTTCACAAAACACATCTTGTTTTTTAATGGTAACCCGCAAATTAAAGTTTTCAGATAGTGAATTTCGTTATTAAATCTTATTGGAATGTCATAAAAACTGGTCAAAAGCTAGAAATGGTTCTGATAATTACTTCCAGATGAAAATTTTGATTTTTTTTTTTCATTTTTCAGTATTTTTTCCGTATTTGGACTTAGTTTTTGTTTATGCCAAAAAATTGAATGTTAACCTACAGATTAAAGTTTTTTTAGAAGTTAAATAAAGTTATTAAATCTTATTGAAATTTATTGAAAAGTGGTCAAAAGTTAGATGATGGTAAGAAAATTATCTCAAGCTGAAAAAAAAATGGATTTTTTTTTGGTTTTCCATATTTTTTGCGTATTTGGAATTAGTTTTTTTTGCTAAAAATTTCAATGTTAATCTACAAATAAAAGTTCGTTAGAAAGTGAATTAAGTGTTTGTGTCTTAACAGAATTTCATTTAAATTGGACATTGCTGCATGCAGTGTGCAGATAAGTAACAAACTGTTGGAATTTTCGTTCTGGTTCCAACTTTGGTAAATTCTTGAAAATATCAAAGACCAATAATTTTTGAAATTTTTGCATATAATGTAGAAAATAGGGCAATTCTTTGATGCCAAGCATAATTTTAACGTGTATGAAATAAAAAACAGGGTTTCAATGTCTGTAATTTTAACGAAACTGTCCAATACATGCAATTTTTTGAAATTCTTCTTAGCAACCATGGTTTTTGATGGAATTTGAAATAAACAAACATTTTAATGAATAAAATTGCAAAAATATTTTATTCCATTTTTTTGTAAATTGCCTGGAACTCTCTCAGACCAATTAATTTTTGGAATTGTACCTAGCAACCATACTTTTTTTAAAGATATATTGATGAAAACAGTAATTCTCAATAATGGAATTGCAAAACTTTGCAACATTGGTTAATTTCCTGAAATTGTCAAAGACATACAATTTTTTAAAATTCTGCTTAGCAACCATGAATTTAGAGTGAATTTGAAATAAACAAAACATTTCAATGAATAAAATTGCAAACATTTTCGATTCCGATTTTTGGAGAATTTCCTGGAATTCTCTTAGACCAATTAGTTATTTGGAATTGTACATAGCAACTATACTTTTTGAAGAATGTATTGATGAAAACAGTAATTTTCAATAATGGAATGGCAAAAATATTTGATTCCTACATTGGTAAATTTCTCCTAAAACTGTCCAAGACATGCAATTTTTAAAATTCTTCTAAGCAACCATGGTTTTTGAGTAAATTTGAAATAAACAAGACATTTCAATGAATAAAATTGCAAAAATTTTTGATTCTGATATTTGGTAATTTTCCTGGAACTCTCATAGACCAATCAATTTTTGGAATTCTACCTAGCAACCATACTATTTAAACTAGAGGCTCAGACACTGAGCCTGTATCGCTCACCTGACAAAATGCTGAAGCAGGGTTTTCGATGTTCTGCATGGTGGCCATGTTTTTTATGTGAATTTCCCATAGGGCCAAAATAAACTATGTTCTGTGCTGGTGGCCATGTTTTTAACGAAATGAGCAATCTTTGTAAAGGACCTTCCATACATCATTCCAGTAAAGTTTGGTAGAATTTGCTTCAGTGGTTTCAGAGGAGAAGATGAATATGTGAAAAGTTAAACGGACGGACGACGGACGACGGACGACGGACGGACGGACGACGGACGACGGACGCCAAGTGATGGCAATAGCTCACACTGACCCTTTGGGTCAGGTGAGCTAAAAAATATATTGATGAAAACAGTATTTTTAGCTCACCTGGCCTTTAAGGCCATGTGAGCTTTTGCCATCAATTTGCGTCCGTCGTCCATCGTCCGTCAACAATTTCAAAAATCTTCTCCTCTGAAACTGCTGAGCCAATTGTAACCAAACTTGGCCTGAAGCATCACCAGGCTATGCAGTTTAAAAATTGTGTTCGATTAGTCCGAAGACCAAACAACATGGCTGTTGTTACTAAAAATAGAACATAGGGGTAAATTGCTGTTTTTTGCAAATAACTCAAAAACCATTACAGATATCAAAAATCTGACATGGGACAAAAGTGATCAGCATAGCAAGATCTACCTGCCCTGCAATTTTGAAGAAAATCCGAAACCCATCTTGGAGTTATTGCCCTTTTTCTGTAAAATTTGCAAAATTTTAACTTTATTAATTTTTTATCAGAAAAGCTATAAGAGATACAAGTCAACTTTAGATTGCAAAAATGTTCAGCATGTCAAGATCTACCCACCCTGAAATTTTGAAGATAATCCAAAAATCCTTGTAGGAGTTATTGCCCTTTTTCACGGAATTTTCAAAATTTTCATATTTTTCATCTTTTATTTCCAAAACTATAGAAGATGAAGGTTAAGTGTCAATTGATAAAATGTTTGCAATGCTGTGGTGACTTCAAAACTGATGTTGAAAATTAGTGGTTGACCGCCATTTTCAAAATGGCCGCCAAAAAAGGCGGGAAACTGCAGCATTGTCCGATTTCAATGAAATTTGGTTTCCAAATATATATTGATGCTGCGACTTCAAAACCGGTGTTGAAAATTGTTCGTTGACCACCATTTTCAAAATGGCGGGAAAATTAAACATTGTCCGATTTCAATGAAATTAGGTTTCCAAATAGATATTGATATTGCAACTTCAAAACTGATGTTGAAAATTTTTCTTTGACCACCATTTTCAAAATGGCCGCCAAAAAGGCGGGAAAATTAAACATTGTCCGATTTCAATGAAATTTGGTTTCCAAAAAGGTATTGATGTAGCAACTTCAAAACTGATGTTAAAAATTGTTCGTTGACCGCTATTTTCAAAACGGCCGCCAAAAAAGGCGGGAAAATTCAACATTGTCTGATTTCAATGAAATTTGGTTTCCAAGTGGATATTGATGTTGCTACTGCAATACCGGTGTTGAAAATTGTTTGTTGACTGCAATTTTCATAATGGCCGCCAAAAAGGCGGGAAAATTCAACATTGTCCGATTTCAATGGAATTTGGTTTCCAAACAGGTATAGATGTAACAACTTCAAAACTGATGTTAAAAATTGTTCGTTGACCGCCATTTTCAAAATGGCTGCCAAATCAACATTGTCTGATCTCAATGAAATTTGGTTTCCAAGTGGATATTGATGTCACTACTGCAAAACTGGTGTTGAAAATTGTTTGTTGACTGCCATTTTCAAAATGGCCCCCCAAAAGGTGGGAAAATTCAACATTGTCCGATTTCAATGAAATTTGGTTTCCAAATAGATATTGATGTCTGAACTTAAAGATATAATTTTTGATGACTGTCATTTACCAAATGATGTTTCGACTTCAAAACTGGTGTCGAAAGTGGTCCTTAGCAAGACAATTTGTCAAAAAAGCCCAACAAAGAAGTACAGTAAAACATGATCAGACTTAAAATAGAGTCCAAGTTAATGGTGGTGTTTGCTCTACCAAAGTTTGAGAGACTGAAGTTCAACTGTATAATTTACAATGTTAGCTTGATTGTGGCAACTGAAAGCCAGGTGAGCGATATAGGCTCCAGGGAGCCTCTGGTTCAAAAATGGAATTGCAAAAATATTTGATTTCAATTTTTGTAAATTTCCTGAAACTCTTCAAGATCTGTTATTTTTTGGAATTCTGCCTAGCAACCATACCATTTTAAATAAATTTTGGTGAAAACAGTCATTTTCAATACCTGAATTGCAAAAATTTTTGATTCCAATTTTGGTAAATTTCCTGAAACTCTTATATACCAGTTATTTTTTGGAATACAAAAAATATATAAATGTTAGTATAGTCTTGATTATGATGATACCTTACTGAGCAGGCGAGACACATGGTTCCGAGTAACCTTTACGAATTTTTTACATTTATTTGTATGTTTATTATACTATAGGGAAACAGGAGAGAGAAAGGGGGTTTGGGTACCCATAAAGCTTTTTAACCTTATCGCTAGCTGTTGCTAGTACCAGTACCAAGTCCGGCTATCCCGAGTTTCTATCGTTGTCTATGATTGTCTTTTGTCATTTAATGGTTTTTCTTGTGCAGTTCCCTGGTGGATTGTGGCATGTGATTGTAATGTTTCCCTTTGCCTTTCCTTCACTAATTCAATGTTTGTTTTTTCTTTTGATTCATGTTGATTTAATCTGTCAATGGTATGTCAGCAGATTAAGCGTAACTCTAACAGTTTCCGAGCTTTCAGTCATCAAAAGCATAAAAGGGCTGATTCTTATGTTTTCTAGTTTGTGACCACTAATTACTGTGTCAAGCTCCTTATTGTGTCCATCTAGTTACTGCATTATGCTCTTTACTGTGTCCACCATCACTTTAAATTACACTTGTTCAAATTTCAGTGGTCGACATGTTGCGGTTGTATCATGCTGCTACAAAATCGCTACAAATATGGTAAAAGGCAATTGAACAACGCATTTTATTGTTGTTCTCCATCTTGGAGTCACCATGAATCCGTCAACAATGAACTTTTGCTATTACATCATATAATTATTAAGTTCAAGATGGCCCCTAGCACCGATATGAGTGGAATTAATTGCAAGATGTCGAGCAATTCTGTTCCCATGAATGCAGGATCACCAAGAAACATAAAATTTACTGGCGAAGTGGTCCCACAATTGCTGTTATTCGTTGCCCGACAAAAAAACTAACAGAAGGCTATCAACTACAGGGCACCCATCGAGTCAACATTATATAAACTAGCGCAATAAAATCATAAAATGTTGTTACAATTAACAAGTTTACAGAATTTGACATTACAAAAATTTAAAATGAATATGACGTACAACCAAAACACACAACGGGAAGGGACTTTTTTAACTATTCACATCTCAAATTTTAACCCCGTTTTTTTCTGTATTTATCTATCTCCTTTGATCTTTGCCTTAGCGTAAATACTCGCAATTCCGGAGGAGATCAGCAAGTCTATATATCAACAAAAATTTTCATTTTGATATTGAGGAGATATTTCTATTTTTCCAGACAAGGGACACCTTGAACTTGGAAGAAAACAGGAACCTGATACTTTTGATATTAAAGGAATAGTGAAAAACAACACAAAGCAGTTCAATGCTATACAAAAGGCCTTGACAGCTTCATTTCATTTGATCCAAGGACCTCCTGGTAATTATCACAGTTATAATTGAATGTCAAATATAATCGTAAGACAAGACAGAATTTTGTTTCTTTCAAAACACTTGCAAGAAAAGAGTTTGTGAGAATACAGGTGCGCTGCTTTTGTGCAAATTTAAGATATTTCAGATTTATAGCAGATATTTAACACCAAAGTATCCAGCCTGGTACATATGTTGTGCTATTTACATTTACGATGGATTTACTTATTTTGTCAAACTACGACAAACTACGAATAACCAGACGCGTAGCATAACCACACCCCTTAATCATAAATCAAGGCTGATAAATTACTGGGTCATTATCAAATCAAATCTGTAATGTGTCTACAGAATAATCATATTCCTTTATTTGAGAATGATGCAAGCGAAATGTAATATTCAGTTTATCTTTTCAAGTCTCCCGAACGAAGTTAGTGGAGACTTATTGTAATTTCCCCGTGAATCGAAGATTCGGGGGGGGGGGCATGTAGTTATTGGTCTGTCTTTCTGTTTGTCTGTTTGTCCACAAAAAACTTTAACATTGGGTATATCTTTTGAATGGTAAGTGATAGGGCTCTCATATTTTGCATGTGTATTCCTTGTCGCAAGACCTTTCAAACGATACCAACATTTTGGACCTCGTGACCTTGACCTTGACATGTGATGGGCTTTTTGAAATAAATAATAAACTTTAACATTGGGTATATCTTTTGAATGGTAAGTGATATGGTTTTCATATTTTGCATGTGCATTCCTTGTGGCAAGACCTTTTCATTGGAACCAGAATATATGACCTTGTGACCTTGTCCTTGGCCTGTGAACAAGTGCATAAAAACTTTAACATTGAGTATATCTTTTGAATGGTTAGTGATATGACTTTCATATTTCGCATGTTCATTCCTTGTTGGAAGACCTTTCAGTTGGTACCAGAATATTTGACCTCTTGACCTTGACCTTGACTTACGACCATATTCAAAATGTTTAACATTTGACAGTCTTTTGAAGGGTAATTGGGCAAAGGGAGATATGTCAAATTGATATGAGGAATGATGACATTGCGTCTGATTTTATGTGTCTATTTTATAAGTTTTATCTAAAGAATTTGTAATGAAAAAAAAGATCTTTTCAAGTTTCTTCATTTAAAATTTTAATATGATAAGAATATCTTTTGAATGTTAAGTAATAGGTGTTTCTATTTCAAAGGTGTATTAATGGTGATTTGATTTTTCAGATGATTTCAGAATTTATATACAAATTATTTTTTATATTTATACAAGCAATGTATAGATGAGAAAATGTTTCTGGATTCCTACCATAGACTGTTGTTAATATACAGTGTATATATCAGTGAATAGGGAGGTTACTAAATCTATTACATATTTTCTGATGTAATTACATATAATCCATTTCTTCTGTTCTGGTTTTTTGAATAGCTATAAATAGATTCTACTGTATTGATGAAAAAATTGAAAACACTGATAGGACAGGAGGACAATAAGTTAATTATAAATGTTTAGAAAAAAGGGGGGTGAAAATTGTTTCCTAATAACGCTTGGAAAATGATTGGAGGGGGTCATTTCGGTGACTTCTGTGTTTGCATCCAATTACAGTCATTCAGAAACATATTAAGTATTGTTCAGTGTGCTAAATGTTTCTTCTTAACTCTTCTACTCGGGGGCATAAGTGTTTCCAAAAAACACATCTTGTTTTTACTCCGTTTCTTCTTATTATTATTTTTATTTTGTCGCCCCATTGGAGAGACATGTTGTTATTGTTCCGTTTCTATGTTATTATTTTTTTTTGTTAGCTCACCTGACTCGAAAGGTCAGTGTGAGCTATTGCCATCACTTGGCTTCCGTCGTCCGTCGTCTGTCGTCCGACGTCCGTCGTCCGTCCGTTAACTTTTCACATTTTCATCTTCTCCTCTGAACCCACTGAAGCAAATTCAACCAAACTTCACATGAATGATGTACGGAAGGTCCTTTACAAAGAAAGCCCATTTCATTCTGATCCAATAAAAAACATGGCCGCCAGCGTGGAATTTAGGTTTAACATTGGACACTATGGGAAAAATTACATTTTCATCTTCTCCTCTGAAACCAATGAAGCAAATTCAACCAAACTTTAAAGAGATGATGTGCTAAAGGTCCTTAACAAAGATTGCTCATTTCGTTTGGATCCGATAAAAAAACATGGCCGCCAGCACGGAACTTAGTTTAACATTGGACCCTATGGGAAAATCACATTTTCAGCTTCTACTCTGAAACCACTGAAGTAAATTCAACCAAACTTCACAGGAATGGTGTATGGAAGGTCCTTTACAAAGATTGCTCATTTTGTTCTGATCCGATAAAAACATGGCCGCCAGCGCAGAACTTTGGTTTAACATTGGACCCTATGGGAAAAATCACATTTCCATCTTCTCCTCTGAAACAAAGGAAGCAAATTCAACCAAACTTTGCAGGAATGATGTACTTAAGGTCCTTCATGAAGATTGCTCATTTCGTTCCAAACGGATAAAAAACATGGCCGCAAGCACGGAACATAGTCTAACATTGGACCCTATTGGAAAATCACATTTTCATCTTCTCCTCTGAAACCGCTGAAGCAAATTATTCCAAACTTCACAGGAAAGATGTATGGAGGGTTCTTTACAAAGATTGCTCATTTCCTTCCGATCGGATAAAAAACATGGTTGCCAGGGCGGAATTAAGGTTTAACATTGGACCCTATGGGAAAAATCACATTTTCATCTTCTCCTCTGAGACTGCTGAAGCAAATTCAACCAAACATTACAGGAATGATGTACTTAAGGTCCTTAACAAAGATTGCTCATTTCGATCTGATCCAATAAAAATCATGGCCGCCAGCAAGGAATGTTTTGGTCATTTTTGGTCATGCATGGCATAGAAGCATTTTGTCAGGTGAGCGATACAAGCCCAGTCTCTGAGCCTCTAGTTTCTTATTATGTCGCCCCAGACGTGGTCGGGGCGACATATTGTTCTATTTCTTCCTTTTCTTCTTATTCTTTGTTATTATTATTGTTTCCACACATTCCTGCCGGGTTTGATGTAAGCAAATAATTGGCTGGTAGTTAAATCAACATGACGGGAAGTGCAGGCTACGAAATTTTTTTTCAAAATGGCCGCAATTTCCAAGATGGCCGCCAAAATAGTCACAATTTCGACTTTGTCCTATTTCAACGAAAATTTATTTCTAAGTAGATTTTGACACGGTGAACAACATAGAATCATCGAATAGGCTGACAGGGGCGACATCAGCTATTGCTTAGAATTGCAAATCTAGCTATTTTTTTATATTACCTCCAATAATTTTGTCCTTGTGAAGTTTTGCATGACCGTGAAAAAAATTTCGAAATGGCCGCCATTTTACGTCAAATTTCAACTTTGTCCGAATTCAACGAAAATTGATTTCTAGGCAGATTTTGACGCTTCGAACAAAATGGAACCATCGAATTTGTTGCAAGGCTTACAGCAGCTATTGCTGGCAATTGCAAATCTACTTGCTTTTCTTTTTCTTTCCGGACAAAATTTTGTCCAGGGCAGATCTCAGAGATGACGCGTCCAATTTTGATGACACTTGGCAGGCATATGAATTCTAATTTGTAGTTTTGCAGGATTGTCTGAGAACTTTAAAATGGCACCGTTCCCGTGAAACGGCAAAAAGGAAGGAAAATCGAAAAAAGTTTGGTATAATTCTTCCGGGGCAGATCTTGGAGACCACACATCAGATTTAAATGAAACTTAGTAGAAGCATAGATACCAATGTCTAGTTATTCAAGAAGGTCTATGAATTTTCTAAATGACACCGTTGCCATGGAAACAACAAAAAGGTAGGAAATTGACAAAAATCGTACTACAATTTGTCCGGCGCAGATCAGGGAGACCACTAATCAGATCTTAATGAAACTAAGCAGGAACATATATACCAATATGTAGTAGCGCAAGGTCTAGGTTTTTTCAAAACTGAACCTTTGCCATGGAAACGAAAAAAAGGCATTAAATCAGAAATGCTCCGAATTGCATTAAAGGTTGTATAACATACAGGGAATTTATTTTTAGTCTATTTTTGTGTCGCCTGCTCTAAGCAGAGTCGACACATAGGGATCACTATCTGTCGTCTTACGTCGTCGTCGTCGTCGTCCTGTGTCGTCGTCGTCGTCCTGCGTCGTCTGTCGGTTTTTGAATCCGCAACTCCTTCAAAACTACTTGTCCGATTCCAACCAAACTTTCAGGATATGTTGTTCACTTGGTGTAGCTGTGCACCTGATACTTGGAATTTTGATTTTACAGATTTTAGAGGTTCATGAAGCCAAAATTGCTCATTTGTGAGTCTGTCGGTTTTGGATCCGCAACTCCCTCAAAACTGCTTGTGGAATTCCAACCATACTTTCAGGATATGTTGTTCACCTGGTGTTGATGTGCACCTGATACTTAGAATTTTGATTTTACATATTTTAGAGGTTCACAGAGCCAAAATTGCTCATTTTTGGGTTTGTCGGTTTTTGAATCCGCAACTCCTTCAAAACTGCTAGTCCAATTCCAACCAACTTTCAGGATATGTTTTTCACCTGGTGTAGATGTGCACTTGATACTAAGAATTTTGATTTTACATATTTTTGAGGTTCACGGAGCCAAAATTGCTCATTTGTTATTCTGGTTAGTTAATCCTCAATTCCATCACAGCTTTAAGTCAGATTCCAACCAAATTTGCAGAATATGTCGTTCACCTGATCTTGTTGTGCGTCTGATACGTAATATTTTGATGTTACAGATTCTAGAGGTTCACTGGGCCAAAATGGGTCGTTTGTTAATTAAGTGTGTTAATGTGGTACTTTTTCAAAACTAGAAGTCATATTCCAACCAACCTTTCAGAATTTGTTAATCACTTGATTTATTTGTGCACCTGATACTTAAAATTTTGATTTTACAGATTTTAGAGGTTTACTTGGCCAAAAATGGTTCTTCTGTAGTGCAGGCGACACAAGTGTTCCATGGAACACCCGTCAATTTTAATTCAAAATGGCAACCATTTCCATGGAAACGGCAAAAGGGGTGGGAAAATAAAAAGTGCTCAGAATTGCATGAAAACTTGCAAAAAAGTTGTATAGCATACAAGGAATTTGTTTTTTTTTTTTTATGTAAAAAAATTCAAAGTGGTGACTGTTGCCATTGAAAGGCAAAAAGGCGAGAAAATCAAAATTGCTAAGAACTTAACAAAATTTTACGGAAAGATTGTGTTTTATATTGGGAGTTGATTTCTAGTATTTTATATTTTAAAATGGGGAAAATTGTCATGACAATTGGGAAAAAGGCAGGAAAGATTAGAGTGCTCAAAAATGAATGAAGTTGAGTGGAGTTGGCATGATGGAACTGATTTCTTGTTCTGAAGTCTGAATTTTGAGTTCGTTTGGGAGACTTGTGTATCAGCATCTTAATTCAATTATAAATATTTATCTTTGCAAATTATTTAGGTATAGTTCAAACACAGAGTTAAAAATGGCTTAATAAAACGAAATTGGCTCGTATGAAAAAATTAGTGAGCAAATTAGAAATGTACATACTGTTTAACCCTTGCCTGTCTGTCCACCCGTCCGTCCGCCGGTTCGTCTTCCGTACGAATAAAAACACAACCAGAAACTTTGCAAGCAAATTCCAACTACTTCAAAAGAATCTAACTTACAATAAGTAGATGTACACACACGTACATTTGTTTTTAATATTCAAAATGGCTGCGGTTGCCACAGAAATTGATAGTGGCTGGAAACTTCAAAGCGCCTCCAATTGGATGAAACTTTACAGAAAGGTTGCGTAGCACCCATAGAAATTATTTTCGGACTGAGAATTTCACTTGTATATTTTGTGGAAAAGTATATCAAAGTGTCCATAACAGGCGTGGGCGAATTACAATATAATGTAATGCATTATAGTACAATTACAATTACATCAATTTTTGAAAGTAATGTATTATATTTCAATTACTTTACAAAAGTAATGCATAAAGTTACACATTACATTTTCAAATTTTATGAAATAAAGAGACGGTTTATCATTCATTTGCAATTTATTTACAGTGAATACTGAGAGCATGTTAATGTAGTAGGAAAAAGACCAAATTCAATCAACTTTTTTTCAAAACTGGTAGTATTGCTTCTTTTGAAAATGATGCAGACTCATTCAAGCATTATAAGTGAAAAGATCCATCCACTAGTTGAAATTTCTGTACTGGTGTATTTCGTTGCATTTACAATATGTACTTTATATATTATCTGTTTTACTATGTATATGTAGTTCATTTTCACAATTTTTGAAATTAGTGTAAAGGGTTAGGGGAGATAAATGTGGGCTTGTTAACCTTTACTGTGTTCATAAATAAGTTCATGTGATCTTTAAATTTAAAGAATGAACTTTATATTTGACATGTACCCCATTTCCTTTCTTTTTCATATTTATACGTAGTTTCTGAAACAACGGCAGTAGAATACCGAAGGAACAATGGGGTAACATTCACAAAAATCGAAGTCCAAAGACAGGGCAAAAACGAGAACATAGAAAACAATGACGTTAGACACAAAAACAATGACGCCAGACAGACACAAAGCACAGAACCAGAAACCACAACATTCAGAACAAAGGCACTCACAGTGAGTTAAGTTACCTATACATTTTAATCATGTTTGGTTTCTTATAAGTAACACTTTTATTAACATTAATTAAAGTCATAAATCCACTTGTCAAAAGAAAGGAATTAACTGAAATGTAAACTAATTAAGAGTTTTACATGTGACAATCATTGAACTTGGAACTAATTATACTTTGATCGTGTTTGTATTTTGAAATAAGGATTGCAAATTTTTAAAACTAGAATTGCGATTTTAAGTTTTTCTTTATAAAATATCTGCATGAAAAGAAAATATTTTGTATACTTTTAGATAAGTTGCAAAGTTGGCAGATATAAAAAGAAAAACAATATTCAAAATTTGCATGGAGTTCTAACACATTTCACTAAAACAAATTTTATTGGTGAAAAGCTTTACCAAAAGTTTCAAAGTGGAAAAGGTAAAGCAATGTAATGCCATGCAATGCTTAATTGAAATTGAAATTCAATGCCTTATATTAAAATTACATGTTATGATAAATATGGAGCATTACACATTACATGCATTACTTTGTAATAATGTAATACATTACAGGGCATTACAATTTCAAATTAGCATTACCCCATGCCTGGTGCCTTGCTCTGTGTCAACACCTTTATTGTGTCCACATACACTAAGTTTGCACTTGCTATATTGAATTGGGTTTCCTTTTGCGGAGGTATTATTGACTGCTATTCGGAGACAGCCCTCGTGATTTTTTAATTTTAGAATGTTCCCTTATCTGTCATTTTGTTTTGGTATTCGTTTGTCCATGTATTGGCATACACAAATATTTGCTTTGAAAACAACACAAGGGAATCTTCGACATTAAATAATCAATGAAGGGATATGGGGTAAATGCACATGAGACAAAATCTCTACAAATACATGGAAAATACAAGCAATGGAACAACGATTTTACTATGTTCTTCTTAAGCCTTACTTAGGGTTAGAACTTAAAGAAAGCAATTTCGCATGGAGAGTAAGAAGTTATTTAAAACCTATTGTTATTTCTATAGCTTTCAAAATTTAGTAATTTATCGAAATTAAATATGTTTAGGTACAGGCAAGACGTACACAGGTATAAAGTTGGTATATCTGTTCAATCAGATCAATTTAAAATGGCAAGAAATGGGAAACGAGAAGAAACAGATTATATTCTGTGGTCCATCAAACAAATCGGTTGATCTTGTTGCAAGTAAGTTTTACTCATAAAAATTGATATGTTTTATCGTACATATATTACAATTTTCGAACGTAGGTTGCAAATGGGGTTTGTAAGGTCTTTGCATACCAGCTTTTCCACAACGAAATTGCACAACAATAAAATAGAACTAAACACTATTTATTGGACAGTAAGAGTACTTGCAGGATCTCGAGTTTTTTTTTTATATCTTATGTTTTTATATGTTTTTCCATTTTTGTTTTGCTTTATTTTACGAACAAACATTGCAAAAACATTTTTGAGATTTACCTGCTTGGTTTTCTTGGAAATCTTTAACTTGATGCAATGCCTTCAATCAAACTTTATAAATGAGGGTAATAACAAAATTACAAAACAGAATTTTCAAGAGTCGAAATCGGAGGCCAAAAAAGAAGCAGTCAGTCAATATATCATCCAGAATAAAGGATAAAAGAAACAACTCAAACCGCTATATTTACATCTTTGTTTAGACTATATATCAAATTTGAAGACATTGGTCAATCTAATAACTCAGATTTACGACAAAAGGGACAACTTTAATTTCAAAATTATCAATTTTCCTGATAGAGGTAGAAATCTCCTTACTTCTCCTGCTCACAAGGAGTATGTTTTTCACAGTTGAATAGTTACGCTAGAGCTAACACTAATTATGTAGACTCTGTCATTAGATCTCATTTAGCATAATTATCTCCGTGACTGAATTATTCATCAAGGCTTCAAAACTTATTTGTTAAATATCAGTCTCTTGTGGAAAAATTAGAATTAGGATACAGAAATTTAGAGAAAAAAATTCCATGGGGTGTACA
Source organism: Modiolus philippinarum (assembly GCA_002080025.1). NCBI lineage: Eukaryota > Metazoa > Mollusca > Bivalvia > Mytilida > Modiolidae > Modiolus > Modiolus philippinarum. The sequence goes on along the minus strand of MJUU01013880.1, from coordinate 44,850 downwards.
CTGTGAAGTTAACCTAAAAAACTTAAAGGTAAAGTTTCATACCAAGTTTTAAGTCTCATGACTGTTGAAAAAAGCATGGCTATGTTGACATGAAACTGTCTAAGTTAACATAAATTGAAGTTTAGTAAGACCAAGTGCGTCGACAAGGTAAGCGTCACTTACTATTCATGCATTATCTGTCATGAGAGAAATTATTGCCAAAAGTTCAAATCGTAGCATTCTGGGCAGAAATATGAATATTTTGGGGAAAGTCACCACATTTAGTAATAACTAAATACCAAAGTTTATTAAGACCGGGAGCGTCGACAAGGTAAGCGTTACCTACTCTCCACGTATTATCTGTCATGCGAGAAATCATATGTCAAAAGTTTAAATCGAAGCAAGCTAGGGAAAAAAATTAACTGCTTGGGGAAAGTCACCACATTAAGTATACATCTTAATTTGTACATTGTATACCTAAGGTCAGGAGGAATACTAGTAAACCAACCAGGAAACTTTTGATATTGTTGAAACGTGAACTCAGAAATAAATAGCTGTTTTGACCATATGCTTGTAAGCGCAACTCTTCTGCAATTGTTCAATGGAATTTCATGAAAGTTTTTATTCAGTAAGGACTTAATACGTAGATGTGCATATTGTCGGGATTTTTATACCCCGTCACACGTAGTGGCGAGGTATTATGTGATACCCTCAGTCGTGTGTCCGTCTATCCATCCGTCCGTCCGTCCGTCCCCCGAAGTTTCCGACTAATAACTTATGAACGAAATAACATATCGACTTCAAACTTTGTATGTAAGTTGTTTACCACAATACTCAGGCCAGGTTCGATTTCGGGTTCAGAGGTCCAAGGGGCTCAGGAGTTATGTCCCTTGATACTTTTGAATTTTTTTTAATATAAGGGTTTCCGACTGATTACTTTTAAACTAAATAACACACTGTCTTCTAGCTATGTATGTAAGTTGTTTACCACAAAATGCAGGCTGAGTTTGATTTTGGGTTCAGAGGTCTTAGGGGTTCTTGAGTTATGCCCCTTGACATTTTGTGAATTTTAGGGTTTCCGACAGATAACTTTTAAACGAAATAATATACTGTCTTCAAACTTTGCATGTAAGTTGTTTACCACACAACTCAGGCCGGGTTCGATTTCGGGTTCAGAGGCAAAAGGGGTTCTGGAGTTATGCCCCTTGATACTTTGAAATGTTGTGAATTTTATGGTTCCCGACTGATAACTTTTAAAAGAAATAACATACAGTCTTCAAACTTGGTATGTAAGTTGTTTACTACATAACTCAAGCCAAGTTGGATTTTGGGTTCAGAAGTCTAAGGGGTTCTGGAGTTATGCCATTGAAACTTGGAATAATTTTTTTGAACTTTACTGTTTCTGACAGATATCTTTTAAACGATACAACAGTCTTCAAACTTGGTGTTTATCACAAAACTCAGGTCTAGTAAAATTTGGGGCTCCGAGATCCAAGGGTATCTGGAGTTATGCACCTTGAAACTTTGCAATTTTGTGAATTTTAGTGTTCCGACTTATAATATATGAACAAATTTTAATACTGTCACCAAACTTTGTATGTAAGTTGTTTACTAAAAATTCAAACTTAGTTTGACTTGGGTATACAGATCGCAGAAATTCTAAGAGAGTTATACCATTTGAAACTTCGAAATTAATTTTGTGAAACGTGGGAGGGTATCATGTAAAGCACCATTATTTTTTTTTCATCATTTAATAATGATCCTTTGAACTTAGAAATTTGATAGATGTTTTCAACATACATGTAAGCTTGTGGTTTCTCGAGAAAAGACTTGGCAAATTCTTTTCATGAGTGAGTGGGGGTATCATTCAATAAATCTTTGACATATTCAGTTGTTCTACTTTCTCTAAGAAGGAAAGAAAACCCGGATTGATGTCGTGTCGACATCCATTTTTTGTGAAATAAATCTAGTAATAGTGGACATAATGACCTTTGTAGAGAATCATCATTTGGAAACCGAAGTCGCCCCGCTTGTCGTAAATTTTTTGTTTCTGTCATCCATTTTTTTACATTTATATACATATTATTAATTTTTACATTGAGAAACAATAAAACCATCTACGAAAACATGTTTCTTGATATCTACAGAATTTGTATTGAAAAAAAATCTTTATTATTCTGTGTAGTTTCTTCATTTGAAAGTTTTAACATTTGTATATCCTTTGAATGGTAAAAGAAAATGTTTTGTATTTCATAGTTAGGTGACTTATTGTGTTTACTGTTTCTTATTATTTTTCAATTTCTTATGAAAGATAAATGATTGGGATTGCTTAAAATATTATTTTTTAATATGCAGATTATATGAAATTATCCCTTATGCCATCACATGATCAAAGTAATAAAATCACTGATCTGTTGCAATCGAATAACCAAAGAACTGATAGCACTGATCTGATGTATTCGAATAATCAAAGTTCTGATAGCACTGTTATACAGAAACACAATGAGTTAATTAAAGTATGGTGTGAAAGTTGTTTTACTTGTTGATAATGCCTGATCTGCGGATCGGCCCTTTTGTAACCTTTGTGTTTCTATCAAAACACAATCGACACAATTCATGATTAAACTTATCAATTGATGCAAGAATTTATAATAACATACATTCTCAGAGCCATAACTATTCTAGACTTCTACACGGAGGGCATATGTGTTTCACAAAACACATGTTGTTTATCTATATTTTGAAGAGGCCCTTTGGTTAATTCAGCCTCATAAGAATGGAGAAACAGATCGGCTAGAAGAGATGCACAGTTTGTGTCCATTAGAATTCCGATAGTCTGTTGAAAAACAAGTCCTTCCCACTGGACAAACAGATTGTCGATCAAACTTTCAACATTGTAACAATTTTTAACTCACCTTACGAAGTGAAGGGGGCTTATGTGATACCCCTAGCGTCCGCGTCGGCGTCCGCGTCCGCGTCCGGTTAGGAAGAATGGTTAAGGTCCATTCCTGCTTACTGACATGTCCCACATCAACCATATTGGTATGCCTGATGCATTTTGGGATGACGACTGGAATGCATGCTTCGGATGCTGTCTCTGACCTACATTTTACGCATGAACGACTTGGTTAGGTAGAATGGTTAAAGTCTATTCCCGCTTACTGACATGGCCCACATCAACCATATTGGTATGTATGATGTATTTTTGGATGACAACAACAATGCATGCTTCGGATGCTGTCTTTGACATACATTTTACGCATGAGCGACCTGGTTAGGCAGAATGGTTAAAGTTCATTCCCACTTACTGACATGCCCAATATCAACCATACTGGTATGTATGATGCATTTTGGGATGATAACAACAATGCATGCTTCGGATGCTGTCTCTGACCTACATTTAACGCATGAGCGACTTGGTTACGTAGAATGGTTAAAGTCTATTCCCGCTTACTGACATGCCCCACATCAACCATATTGGTATGTATGATGCATTTTGGGATGCATACTTTGGACGCAGTCTGTAAACTACATTTTATGCATGACTGAATCTGTTAAAAAGAATAATTTTTGTCCATTCCTGTTAACTGACAAGTGCAACATGTGACAATGATATGCAACGAGGTGAGCTTAGCAGGCTGTGGCTGCTTTCTATGTTTTCTTCTGTTTATTATTTATCCGATTTGGACTCATATTTCAAGTAAGCTCGTTCTCTGACAAAACATGTACCTATATCCCCGTTCACCTTTCTCACGGAAAAACATCTATGAATCAATTAAATCTTTCTTCCGAGATAATAGTTGTTCACGAGAAATGGTAGTAAAAGTGGAGTCCTTCGTTTTAACTACGATACAGTGAGATAGGGACCTAGAGTTAAAGATGTGAGGTTGATCTTAAAAATGTTTCAATATTCACATTTCATTTACATCGCCTCTTGAAAAGCATGCATCAACATATATTTGAAGGTCCTCCTTTTCAGCTTTCAAGATAGAGAACCCAAGACCAATCAAATGAAGCGATGACCTATATGAAACCGAAGTTAGATAAGCTTTAATGTCCGATACATTTTAATTAATCGCACGGAGAGTAATAAAATCCCAAAAATGCACTGAAATTTTAGCAGAATAGAACTAGTAAATATCTTGAAGCTATTTTTTTTTCATTTTGATAGAATGGATGAAGAAAAGACTTGGATGTCATTGTCCGAAAATGGTCAGATGGTATGGAAGTTCTATAGAAGATCAAGAGTTTCCAATTCCTGGGAGAACACAGTGTATTGGACGCGGAGAAAGGGCTGTTGCTGATAAGGAATTATCTGGAGTGTCTATGCATATTCTAATTCGAGAATTAGGAAAGCCGCATGCAGAAGATCTAAAGGCGTTTGACCGGCAGTTCCAACAACACCCAGAAGGGGTTGATTTCAACGATGTCAACCAATATCGAAAACTTATAAGAGAGGCTGTCATTGAAGAGGCTAAACATTATGATGTCATCTTTTGTACAACAGCCATGGCAACAAACTTCAACCTTATGAAAGGAACAAATGGTCGTATTTTTCAAATTATCATTGATGAGTGTGGAATGGCAACAGAACCAGAGAGTATTGCAGCAATTATAGCAACAAAGGCACAACAAGTTGTATTGATTGGAGATCACAAACAACTTCGTCCCATTATAAAATGTAGTGAAGCTGCAAAACTTGGATTAGAAAAGTCATTGTTTGAGAGATATGCTGCTAAAGCTACAATGTTAACATCGCAGTATAGAATGGTAAGTTGTTTATTCTTTGGAGCCGAAAAGTTGTCCTAAAAATATTATGACATTATTTATTCAAAGGCGTGCTTAACGTTATTCTATTGGGTATATTTTTATTGATAAAAAGTACATTCAACGTATAATTTTAACATATCATAAATTGTAATTAATTTTGATTCATGTCATTTTCGTCTTTATTTTTCTTGCCTTAAAATGTTTTGTCAGATTCTTAAGTATCTTAGTGTTTAGTCTATGTACTCGAGAAATTCTACGATTTCGAACCTGGTTAGTTTTGAACTCGGTTATTTTTAGCCGAGTTGCGACGAAGTCGAACTCGGCTTATAATTTGATGAATGGTGTCTGGGCGTCCGGGCGTCCGGGCGTCAACTTTTGGTTTCCGCATGATATCTTGAGAACCACATGTCATATCCAAATGAAACTTTGCACAGACATGAGTTATGATCAGAGGAAGATCCCTATCGATTTTGAGGTTTGTCGGACAAATGTCAAGGTCACAACTTCTAAAAATAGAACAAAAATTTGACTCATCCGTTTCCACACAATATCTCCAGCACCACAATACACATCCAAATGAAACTTGGCATAGACATGAGTTATGATCAGAGGAGGAACCCTATCGATTTTGAGGTTTGTGCGACAAAAGTCAAGGTCACAACTTCAAAAAATGTAACAAAAATTAAACTTTTCAATAAAGCCTAAAATCACAGGTTTGGTATTGTTTGATAACAAAAATAACTAAAAAAAGTTTTATTGTTCATACAAAAGTAGTTTTTATATTGCTTTAAGATGTAAATTCATTTCAAATTCTAATTATATTCACCAACACACTTTTTTTGGATGATAAAAACATAAAAAATGATATATTGAAAAGTCAAAATTATAAAAAGGGAGGTAATAATTTAAGGGAGGTAATTAATTTAATGTTAAGAAATATTCAATATTACTAAAAGTCCTTTGCAATGTCCAGTAGAAATAAAATCGTAGATGAAAAAATACATTTGTGTATTCTGATTTTTTGTAAATCATTGATTTCAGCTATACGTATTACCTGAACTATAAGGGGAACCCCTGCTCAAATTTTTTTGATATAGCTGAAATATTGCTGAGTAGACGTTAAACAATATTCAATCAATCAATCAATCAAATTTTTTTTGAATAGTGGTCTGAAATGGGTTGTAATGGAGAGTGGAGCTTTCAGTTGCCATGGAAACAAACCAGAACACTGAATCTTTAAATAAATAAGTGTTCTGATACATATTTTCTGTAGCATTATAAATTAGATTATAAGAGGAACCCCTGCCAATTCTTTTTTTATGAAAAAAAGGGGGGCTCGGATTTTGCCTTTAGCTCGCAAATTACAATTGCTAGAGGCTTGATATTCTATATGTGGCTAGATCTAATGAAGCTTAGTACAAATGTCTACTTAACCATAATTTCCAGTGATTGCAATGTATGCTAGACATGGTTGCTGCCGGGGGCATAGTGTTTCACAAACACATCTTGTTTCTTTTTTATTTTGATGGGTTCGTTTCTTCGGATTCTTCTTATCGTATAGTTAAAGTAGTATGTTGACAGTTGACCAATTTGACATAAGGAATCATAAACGCTAAATTTTATTTGCCTTCATTTATGTGCAGCTAATTACTGTATCAAGTTCTTTACTGTCCCCTCATTCATTTTGAATTACACTTGTTCAAATTTCAATGTTCGACATGATGCGGTCGTATCATGCTGCGCTCGGCGTAGCACTTTATTAAGAATAGTTGTATGAAAGTAAATAATCGAATCTGTGTGCTGATGATTAATCAATTCTGACGTAGGTTTTGGTTTGTTGATGTTTTAAATTTTGTCAAAGTCTTACAAAATCGCAACATCGAGTAGTATTCGGAGTATACTTTTATCTTAAGATGTTTTCGAAATACAGAATAGATCAACCTTTTACGATGATATTTGGTCAAGTATCCTTGGTCGTCTGTCACCATCTATCAACTTACAATTTTGTTACAGCTGCTACTTACATTTGCACCTGCTTTAAATATTTGACCATGATATGTCATAAGATATTCTCTTGTATATAATTATACTCCCCGCAACGAAGTTGGGGGGAGGGGTATACTGGAATCACCATGTCCGTCCGTCCGTCTGTCCGTCCGTCCGTCCGTCCGTCTGTCCGTCCGTAGACATTTTTTGTCCGAAGCTTATCTCGGGAACCTTTCTGAATTGACTTTTCAAATTTTGTCAGAATGTTAGTCACTATAAGTACTTGTGCACCTCCTATTTTCAGATTGATTCATAAATTTTTAACAAAGTTACAGCACTTTGTAGATTTCTTCGACTTAGAGTCTATATTGAAAATTTGTCCGAAGATTTGTCCGAAGCTTATCTCGGGAACCTTACTGAATTGCCTTTTCAAATTTTGTCAGAATGTTAGTCACTATAAGTACTTGTGCACCTCCTATTTTCAGATTGATTCATAAATTTTTAACAAAGTTGCAGCACTTTGTAGATTTCTCCTACTTAGAGTCTATATTGAAAATTTGTCCGAAGCTTATCTCGGGAACCTTTCTGAATTGACTTCTCAAATTTTGTCAGAATGTTAGTAACTATAAGTTCTTGTGCACCTTTTATTTTCAGATTGATTCATAAATTTTTAACAAAGTTACAGCAGTTTGTAGATTTCTCCTATATTGAGTCTATATTGAAAATTTGTCCGAAGATTGGTCCGAAGCTTATCTCCAGAACCTTTGTGAATTGACTTTTCAAATTTTGTCAGAATGTTAGTCACTATAAGTTCTTGTGCACCTCCTATTTTCAGATTGATTCATAAATTTTTAACAATGTTACAGCACTTAGTAGATTTCTCCTACTTAGAGTCTATATTGAAAATTTGTCCGAAGTTTATCTCGGGAACCTTTGTGAATTGACTTTTCAAATTTTGTCAGAATGTTAGTCACTATAAGTACTTGTGCACCTCCTATTTTCAGATTGATTCATAAATTTTTAACGAAACAAAGTTACAGCACTTTGTAGATTTCTCCTACTTAGAGTCTATATTGAAAATTTTTCTGAAGATTTGTCCGAAGCTTATCTCGGGAACCTTTCTGAATTGACTTTTCAAATTTTGTCAGAATGTTAGTTACTATAAGTACTTGTGCACCTCCTATTTACAGATTGATTCATAAATTTTTAACAAAGTTACAGCACTTTGTAGATTTCTCCTACTTAGAGTCTATATTGAAAATTTAAAAGGTAGGCTAAAAAGGTTTCCCCAACATTTTCCCTATCGAGTAGCAAAACATTTCTATGATAAATAGTTCTAATGAGTCCATGTCTTATCAAAGGATTTCTCTGTGCCTTCCTCTTATTTTAAGTTGCCTCAAAATTACGGTGGACTATTGGAGTACCCCCATGGTACGTTTCTACGTCTGTAACTGTGCAGGGTAGGATAATCAACAAGAAGCGGGGGGTATAAATTTGTGGCCACAGTTACATCTAGTTTACAACATGTTTGGCCTTCAGTTAGGAAACGTAAGTTTCTTACAAACTTATGCGATGATTTTACATTGTAGTGTGGTGTACTTAGCACCCTCTTCCGCTTGGTTGTTACACATATTCATATTCTTTCAAATGTGTCCTTTGATGTACCTCAAATGATTTGTTGCTAGTTATATGAGACATTAAAATAAAGAGAATCATAAAGCCAACAATATATTTGAGTTCCAAAATATTTCAAGAGAGCAAAGGGTTATTATAAGATGGTTGCATTTTCCATTTTATTATTACATGTAATATTTTTTTCAAATTGAATCTCAGTCAAGAAGTTGAAGCAAAACATCAATTAACCAATTAATCAATGAAGTCTCCACATTTGTGATACAGCAAAACGAATGTTATGTATAGCAGGCAGAAAAAAAAATCACCTTATGTATAACAGGTAGTAAAAAATATCACTTTGTTTGCTTTTCTCTCATGCACAAAACTCGTAATTTAAATATGTACCATTTATTAACAGCATCCAGAGATTTGTAGATTCCCGTCCAGGCAATTTTATAAGGACAGATTAGAGACCATGCCATCTGTAACCTGGCGGACGGACATACCACTTAGATCTTGGTTACGTTCTGATACACCAGTGATATTCTGTCATGTTGAAGGTACTGAAGAATATCTCCCTTTCAGCACAGATGAAGGCAATGAACAGTCATGCTCGAATAAACTAGAAGTGGAACAAGTAGTAAGTATGAATAATATTCATACGTTCTTTCATAAGCTGATAACAAAATGAAGCATAATGATGGTAACTAGATCACCTGATCATATTCAAAGGGGAGATAATACAACAATGCTTACTTTATACACAGACGAAAAGCTCAATTCAAAAAATCAAATGAAAATATTGAATAATAAAATTAAAATATTTTAAAGGTCCGGCAGAAATTTTTCAATTAACATCCTTTCTTTGATTTAACAAAAATATAGCTTGAACTTTTCATTTGTAAAGAAAAACAACCTTTTTGAAAGCGTTAGATAGTTTAAAAGTCCAAGTGTTTGCTCAGTGGACAGTTCTATATTGCTGGTCTCTAATTTGTTGAAGGTGAATTATCAATTCATCTCAGCAACTCTAACAATTGCACTTATTATATTCGTTGCATTGTAACATCATACTGTACACGTGTCAGTCTGTCACATGTCGTGCAACCTTGTACTTGTCATATTTATGTCAATATCCCAGCATATTTTGTTTACACCTATGCTTACTGTATATGGTCAAGTGTTTCAGCTGTTTTACGCCAGTCCGACACCTGTCGTTGTAAAGTTGTAAACTTGACTTTAATTTCATGGTTGAGTGACTTTGCTAACTTTCAATTTGCCAACAAATATGACACTTTACTCATTATAAATGGTGTTTTGTAGCTTCTTTTCTAGCGGATAAATATTTTGCATTTTAATTAGGGATGTCAACTCGGACAAGATTTAATACTCGAGTACTCCATAGTTTTTCCGAGCGAGTACTCGATGACTTGCTCAGAAAACAGCTGTATGATAACTGTACGATAGAACATGCACCAATAATGCATTATATGAAGAAACAGACATTTATCCAGTAGCATTTTTAGCTCACCTGGCCTAAAAGTCCATGTGAGCTTTTGCCATCACTATGCGTCTGTCGTCCGTCCGTCCGTCTGTCCGTCCGTCTGTCAACAATTTCAAAAATCTTCTCCTCTTAAACCACTAGGCCAAATGTAACCAAACTTGTCCTGAATCATCACCAGAGTATACCTTCTCAAAATTGTGTTCGATTAGGCGGTAGGTCAAACAACATGGCCGCGGTTGCTAAAAATAGAACATAGGGTAAATTGCAGTTTTTGGCTAATAACTCCAAAACCGTTACAGATATAAAAAATCTAACATGGGGATAAAAGTGATCAGCATAGCAAGATCTACCTGCCCTGCAATTTTGAAGAAAATTCGAAAACCCGTCTTGGAGTTATTGCCCTTTTTCCGTAAAATTTTCAAAATTTGTTCATTTTTTATTTTTTATTTCAAAAAGTGTAAGAGATAGAGGTCAAGACATTAGTGTATATTGCAAAAATGTTCAGTATATCAAGATCTACCAACCTTGAAATTTTGAAGAAAATCCTAAATCCCTTGTAGGAGTTATTGTCCTTTTTCATGGAATTTTCAAAATTTTCATATTTTTCGTCTTTTATTTCCGAAACTATAGCAGATGAAGATTAAGTGTAAATTGATAAAATGCTTGCCATGCTCTGTGTTGATTTCAAAACTGGTGTTTGAAATTAGTTTTTGACCGCCATTTTCAAAATGGCTGCCAAAAAAGGCTGGAAAATTCAACATTGTCCAATTTCAATGAAATTTGGTTTCCAAAAGGTATTATGTCGCAACTTCAAAACTGATGTTAAAAATTATTCGTTGCCCGCTTTTTTCAAAATGGCTGCCAAAAAAGGCCGGAAAATTCAACATTGTCCGATTTCAATGAAATTTGGTATCCAAGTGGGAATTGATGTCACTACTTCAAAACCGGTGTTGAAAATTGTTCGTTGACCGCCATTTTCAAAATGGCCACCAAAAAAGGCGGGAATATTCAACATTGTCCGATTTTAATGAAATTTGGTTTCCAAATAGGCATTGATGTCACAATTTCAAAACTGATCTTGAAAAATTGATCGCTGATGGTCATTTGCCAAAAAAGGCGGGAAAATTCAACATTGTCCGATTTCAATGAAATTTTGTTTCCAAATAGATATTGATGAACTGAGGTGCTTTGATACCTGGCTTAGGGGAGATAATCCAAATATTTTTGTAATAACTGTATTGACATTTTCTACATTTTTGGGGTCTTATTGTGTCGCCTGCGTTCACGCAGTGGCGACATATAGGGATCACTATCCGTCGTCGTCGTCGGCGTCGTCGTCCGCGTCGGCGTCGTCGTCCGCGTCGGCGTCACAAAAATTTTTGTCACAGATTTCTCAGGAACTATGTATCCGAGCTTTCTGCAATTTGGCATGGAGCATCAGTATGGGGACCTATACCGTGTAACAGAGTTTGGGATCTCTCGCATGCCCACTTCCTGTTTGACGGAACTTAGAACAGTTTTTGCGTCTTGAAAATTTGTCACATTTTTCTCAGGAACCACAGATCCCAGCCTTCTACAATTCATTATGGAGTATCAGTATGAGAACCTTTATCGTGTAATAAAGTTAGGGATCTCTTGCATGGCCACTTCCTGTTTGACGGAACTTAGAATATTTTTGTCGATTGGGTCACAAAAAATTTCTGTCATATTTTACTCAGGAACAACAATTCCCAGCCTTCTGTAATTTAGCATGGAGTGTCAGTACTGGGACCTATACCGTGTAATGCAGTTTTGAATCTCTGGCATGCCCACTTCCTGTTTGACGTAACTTACTTTTAGTGTTATTACGCAGGCGACACATGTCTTCCGTGGAAGACTTACTACTAAGTTCAAATAAATCTTAAATCCCAAAGTGTATTTAAATATTTTGTATAGTTGAGATCATCCAAATATATACTGTAAATTTGTCAGACTGCTTATATTTGTTTAACGTGATAATTTATCAGCACATGCGTCGTCTTGCTATCTGTTGTATAAATGTGTGTGTGAGAGTACAATTGAATTTCGTGTCTCTTAGCTTGCTTCTTTTGTATATTGTGGTATTTGATGTTCATTAATGACTGAATGTATTACAATTTTGTCAATGAATATCAGGGGACTTTCTTCAAATAAGAAGAAAAGGACTGATGTATTTGATTGGTTACAAAGAAAAAACGCTTCAGTTGTATGTCTACAAGAAACACACTGTACTACTGAGTTAGAAAAGGACTGGGAAGATGAATGGGGTTCTAAATGTTTCTTCAGTAATTGTAACAGTAAAAGTGCAGGTGTATGTGTTATGTTTAATAAGTCTTCTAATATTGATGTAAATGATGTATGTACTGACACAAATGGTAGATACATTGTACTTGACCTTTCTGTGAAAGATAATAGATTTACATTAGTACATTTATATGGTTTTAACTCAGATGAACCTCTTATGTTTACCGAGATATTACATAAAATTACAAGTTTTAAAAAATCGAGCATTTTACTTTGTGGTGATTGGAATTGTGTACAGGATAAACATATACTTACATTTAATGTTCTGTATGATGGACACCCTAACTGTCGTCAGCAGGTTCAGGAAATTATAGATGTTTTAAATTTAGTTGACCCTTGGAGATTATGTTACCCCTCTGAAAGTAAATACACCTGGCGCCAAAGACCCCCTGTTAAACAGAGTAGAATGGATTATTTTCTTGTCTCAGATGACCTTTTTTCTCTTTTAAAGAATGTTAATATTATACCAGGATATAGAACAGACCACTCAGCAATTACTTTTCGATTCTCTGTGTCTTTAGCACAACGTGGTAAAGGCTACTGGAAATTCAATGCACAACTACTTCGTGATTCAGATTATGTTGACATTGTTAAAAAATGTGTAAATGAGACAGTTTCTGAATACTATATTGCAGGGGATATTCTGAAATGATTTGTTAAATGTTCAATTATCCTGCAATGATCAAGTATTTCTCGAACTGTTAAAGGTGAAAATTCGTAGTGTAAGCATTGCATAGAGTATAGATAAGGCAAAGAGAGAAAAGATAGATACACAAAATCTTGAAAATGATATACAAGATCTTGAGAATCAGTTTGATTTTAATCCTACTGATCAGATCCAAGATGAAGTAAATGAAAAAAAAATCAGAACTAATAAAGGGAAGAGAAAAAATTGTTGAAGGTCTGCTTTTAAGGTCCAAAACCAATTGGCATGAAAATGGGGAAAAATGTACAAAATATTTCTGTGGTCTTGAGAAAAAAAATTATATTACAATAACTATTTCTGAACTTATTAATGATAGAGGGAAACATTTATATAATCGGTGTGATATTTTACATGAACAAGAAAATTTCTATAAGAAATTATATACTAGTAGAAATAATGTATGTCCTGATAGTGAAGAGAATAACTTTTTCTACCAACATAATATTAAACTTTCAGAAGATCTGAAAGACAAGTGTGAAGGTAACATAACATTTCAAGAATGTGGTGAAGCCTTGAAGAAAATGGCCAATGGTAAAAGTCCAGGATCTGATGGCTTCACTGCGGAATTTTACAAATTTTTTTTGGAAAAATATTGGTGTATTTGTATTAAGGTCAATTAAATATGGTTATGAATATGGAAAATTTTCAGAATTTTCAGAATCAAAGTGTTATCACTTGTATACCAAAAGAGGGTAAAGACAGACGATATATGTCAAACTGGCGGCCTATTAGTCTATTAAATTTTTGATATAAAAATAGCAGCTTTTATCATTAGTGACACACAGAAGGGTTTTGTAAATGATAGGTTTTTAGGGGAGAATACAAGACTTCTGTATGATCTCATGCATTATTTAGAAGAAAATAATATGGAAGGTTTACTGTTATTGATAGATTTCGAAAAAGCCTTTGACTCTGTTGAATTTCATTTCATTATTAGAGCCTTAGAAAGTTTTAATTTTGGCCCATCAATTTGTAAGTGGTTTAACACTTTTTACAGAAATGCTAAAAGCTGTGTAATAAATAATGGAAATATGTCCAGTTTCTTTAATTTAGAGAGAGGTTGTCGTCAAAGAAATCCTCTATCCCCTTATCTTTTCATTTTAGGTGTAGAGTTACTGTCTTTGTGTATCAAAGGATTGAATGTTAAATGGAGAGAATCTCTTATTAGTCAATATGCAGATTTTTTGACATTAGATGGAAAGGAAATCTCTTTACGGGAATCACTGAATATATTTGAAAAATTTTATCTTATTTCAAGCCTTAAAATGAACATGCATAAAACAAAAGCTGTATGGATAGGCAGTAAACGTTACTCAGATCAAGTTTTATGTCCAGACAAAGCTTTATGCTGGTCTTCATCTAATTTTAAAGTTCTGGGTATTGATTTTTCTTTAGATATGCAAAGCATGGTTGGTATAAATTTCAAACAAAAAATTAAAGATGTAACTAAGGTTTTGAAGAGCTGGCAACACAGAAAATTGACATTACTTGGTAAAATCACAGTCATTAGGTCTCTTGCACTATCGAAACTTGTGCATTTATTCACATCACTACCAAATTTACCTAAGTTTATGATTGGTGACCTAAATAAATTGTTTTTCAACTTCATTTGGGATGGGAAACCAGAAAAGATAAAAAGGAATACCCTTATTGGCGATTTTCACATGGGTGGTTTAAAAATGGTTCACCTGGAATCTTTTAATGCATATCTCAAAGTGTCATGGATTAAAAGATTTTTGGGAAAAACACTGGTATTTGGCAAAATGTAGCTCAAGATGAGCTTGGACAGTTTGGAGGTATTAGAGTTTTTGTCTCGAAAAAGAAAAAACAAAAGGAAATAGTACAAAAAGTTGCTAATCCTTTTTGGAGAGATGCGCTGCTAGGATTACATTTGGCAAAACAAAAATGTCAGTTAGATATTGAACAAATTCTATCACTTGATATCCTTAATTTTGCTCCTAGTAATGAAATCACTTACTATAGCAAATGGAGCTTATTTGGTATTTCATCTTTGATGGATCTAGTAAATAAGGATGCTAAAGCTTCTTATACTTTTGAACTAATGAGGGAGTTATATGGGTTAACTAGTTTTTTGCGGTATTATAGTATTTTACCAAAAATTCCTCAAGTTTAGAAAAAGAATTTTATTGCAAAATATAGCCGATTTTATTTTTACAAATTTCCAATGCCAAGATGTATTTTTTGAAAAAATGAAAAACAGTAAGTGTATCAAATATATATACAGTGATCTTATTCAATGTATATTGGATTGTGAAAATATTGATTGGTCAAGTCATTTTAAGTTATTAAAACTGTGCAAAAACCCAATTATGAAAATTTTCCAATACAAAATAATGCGCAGAATTATTCCTACAAAGAATTTTTTATACAAAATTAGAATAAAAAGCACAAAGCTTTGTACTTTTTGTAATTCTTGTGATTACACTATAGAACATCTTTTTATGATTGCATTTTTACTAAGCAGATTTATGTAGATTTATTTAGGAAGCTTAACAGGTTTTACCAAGATCTTAGATTGTATAAAAAGGAAATGTTGTTAGGCTATACAGATAAATCATTATTATTAAATATTATATTAATCATTGCAAAAAACTATATTTACAAGTGTAAATTAGATGAAATTCTTCCAAGTATAAATGGTCTGAAGTGTAAAATAAAGAGATATATGAGTTGGAAATGTATATTGCAGTTCATGAATAAACAATTAATGAAAACTGAAAATTTTTCGTCCCCTTTGAAAATTATTTTTGAGGACCAGAATTAAAATAGAATATGATGACATGCAATCCATTCAACAGAAGTAAGCTATGTGGTACTGTCTTCTTCCTGTTTGTTTTTTCCATTTAAATTGATTTTTGTCTCGCCTGCAACAAAAGTCGCGGAAAGCGAGATAAATGCGTACAAAGTATGGCGGCGGGAGCGGCGGCGTAAACTTTCATGCTAAGTTTTTGTGATTAGGTCACTTTCTCAGTAACTTCATGCTAAGTTTTTGTGATTAGGTCACTTTCTCAGTAACTATAAGTGGTAGGTCAATGATATTTGGTATATAGGTTGGTCTTGAGTAGTACATGACAGTCTGCTATATGGCTTTTGTCTGTGACCTCAATTTCACGGTCCATGAACATGTTAAGTTTTTGTGCTTAGTTTGATTTCTCAGTAACTATAAGTGGAAGGTCAATGGTATTTGGTAGGTAAGTTGGTCTTAGGTAGTTCATGAAGGTATGTCTGTTTTGTGATTAGGTCATTTTCTTAGTAACTAAAAGTGGTAGGTGAATGATATTTGGTATATAGGTTGGTTTTGAGTAGTACATGGGAGTCTGCTATATGGATTTTGTCTGTGACCTCAATTTCACGGTCCAATGAACATGTTAAGTTTTTTGTGCTTAGTTTAGTTTCTCAGTAGCTATAAGTGGTAGGTCAATTATATATGGTATGTAGGTTGGTCTTAGGTAGGTCATGACAGTCTGTCAGATGGCTTTTCTCCTAGACCGTAATTTCACGGTCTAGTTAGCATGTTAAGTTTTTATGATTAGGTCATTTTCTCAGTAACTATAAGTGGAAGGTCAATGATATTTGGTTTATATGTTGGTCTTGCATAGTACATGACAGTCTGCTATATGGCTTTTGTCTGTGACTCAATTTCATGGTCCAGTGATAATGTTAAGTTTCCTAGTATCTATTAATGTAAGTTCAATAATATTTGGCATATGGGTTTGTCTTAGATGGAAGATGACAGCCTGCTATTTGGCTTTAGCCCTTGACCTCATTTTCATGATCTAATGAACATGTTTGGGTTTTCAGTATTTATCAGTGGTAGGTCATTGATATTTGGAATTTTGGTTTTGGGTGATATGTGACAGTCTGCTATATTGCTTTTCTCAGTTCATCTAATTTCACAGTCTAGTGAGTATGTTAAAGTTTCTGATTTAGGCAGTTTGAGTTTTCACATCAATTTTGCGATCAAGCAGGGACGGGCGAGACATCAATTTGGGTCCACACTTGTTTCTTTTCTCAACTTGTATATTTTACCTATTATTTGATGTGTGGTATGAAAGCTGTTTAGTGTGAGTGAAGGAGCTTGTGTGTGAAAGGTTACTAGCTTAAAATGTTTCTTGTTTTTGGTGTAAATTCGACATTGCAAAAATTATAAAAATTATGTAGTCATTAAAAATTATTTATATGTCTCTGGTTTTACAATGGTCAGGTGGTAAAGTGGATTTTTTTGTAAAAGTCTGACTAAAAATAAATTTAAAAAAAACTAACTGCGGTGTTGTATTTAATTAAAAATAATTAATGAACGGGTATCTCCCCAGGGTAACTTATGTCTTTGTTTTCGATTTATATTTGTATTTATCTAAATACACATAATCATCATCCATCTGTGATCCTTCGTATATTATTTATTCTGTTGTATTTATATGTATTTCTCTGTACCATTGTACTATATATATATATATATATATATATATATATATAANNNNTACAAGTCTTTTATAAAAGGGCCTCATGTAAAGGTCATTTTTTGTGATATATCCCTTAAACTCTTTTACTAATAGATAAAAAACAATTACGAATTTTATCTACATTTTCAATAAAAGAGTTACATAAATTGGTGATTCCAATTTTGATAAATTTCCTGACACTCTCATAGACGGTGTTTTTGGATAATTATACTGAGAAACAATACTTTTTGAATGTAAGATATAGAAGTAAGTAAGAACTGAACAAATATAGAAATCAGCCATATTTTATTGTGTCGCCTGCTGTAAGCAGAGTCGACACATAAGGATTACTATCCGTCGTCTTACGTCGTCGTCGTCGTCGTCCTGCGTCGTCTGTCGGTTTTTGAATCCGCAACTCCTTCAAAACCACTAGTCCAATTCCAACCAAACTTTCATTGTTATTCATTTGGTGTAGTTGTGTATCTGATACTTGGAATTTTGATTTTACAGATTTTAGGGATTCAATGAGCCAAAATTGCTCATTTGTGCGTCTGTCAGTTTTGAATCCGAAACCCCTTCAAAACTGCTAGTACAATTCCAACCAAACTTTCAGGATATGTTGTTCACCTGGTACTTAGAATTTTGATTTTACAGATTTTAGAGGAACACAGAGCGAAAATTGCTCATTTGTGAGTCTGTCAGTTTTTGAATCCCCAACTCCTTTAAAACTGCTAATCCAATTCCAACCAAACATTCAGGATATTTTTTTCACCTTGCGTAGATATGTACCTGATACTTAGAATTTTTATTTTACATATATGAGAGGTTCACGGAGCCAAAGTTGCTCATTTGTAATTCTGGTTAGTTAATCCTTTACTCCATCAAAGCTATAAGTCAGATTCCAACCAAACTTGCAGGATATGTTGTTCACCTGATGTTGTTGTGCATCTGATTTGTAATATTTTGATTTAAAAGATTTTTGAGGTTCTTTGAGCCATAATAGCTCATTTGTTAAATTAATATGTTAATGTGGTATTCTTTCAAAACTATAAGTCATATTCCATCTAACCTTTCAGAATTTGTTGATCACTTGATTTAATTGTGCACCTGATACTTACAGTTTTGATTTTACAGATTTTAGAGGTTCACTTGGCCAAGAATGGCTCTTCTGTAGTGCAGGCGACAAAAGTGTTCCATGGAACACCCATCAATTTTTTATGTATTAGAAAATATTTTGAATTCTGATTTTTGTAAATTTCAAGGACAGGGTAATTTTTGGACTTCTAGCTAGCCACCATGTAGTTTGCATTTTTTTAAGTGAAATGAATCATTTCCAATAATTGGACTGCGAAAACTTTAAACTTAGAAGGTAGTATATGGAAAAAATTTTTTGGCAGCCACATCTAGTTTTTCTTTACAAATACTACAAAGTGAACATAATGTATGTTTTACCTAATTCGTTGGATTTTGATTAATTCTAATTAGGTAAAAGTATTCAAACATTTGGTTGAAGATGAATTGATTGACCCTCACTACATCAACATAATGAGTCAGTACAATTCCCAGTGTCACAGCATCAGAGAGGAACTAAGGAAAGACAAGTTTATACAGTTCAATGTCAACACGGTAGTAGCTAGTCAAGGTATTGTATCCGATGCCAATATAGTAACTGCATGTAATTTATCCACTACACGCAATAAACTTGTTAATAAGTGTAATGAAATGTATTCACAATAGTTTCACGTCTTGTTTCTATACGACCGCAAAAAAATTGAGGTCGTATTATGGTATGGCGCTGTCATTGTCGTCGTCGGTGTCGTCGTTGTCGTACGGCGTCGTCGTCTGTAGACACTTTTGTTTTTTGTCAATAACTTAAGTTCCATATTTGGCTGTAGAACATTTATTATTTATTGGATTTTTAAGTTTCCTTTTAGTAGTATGCCAACGGACTTTACGTGGCATGTACCTTCACGAGATAAATGGGGCCCAAAAAATCATTTTATTTATTTTTAGTCCGATTTTAATACAGTTTTTTGCAATGGATTCCTTTTGAAAACAAATACAGAGCTGCGCCATTAGATTTTTGACAACATGTTTCTTTTCCGAACTATGAGGGGCCGAATGGGGATAGAATTGCAAATTTGCAGATTATCTAAAATTTACATTTTTCATCGGATTTCGATGGGATTTTTGTCTTTGGATTTCTCTTGATATAAGATTTCAGTATTATGTCAATGGATTTGGCGAAGCTCTTACCGTTTCCAAGCTACAGGGGATCAAAAGAGCAGAATTTTTTTTTTTGTCATTATCAGTAACTGAAATATAGTCACTTTAAGCACAGTAGGTGATTGTCAATAAATTGAAATTTCTTGTTCCATAGTAGCTCGTCGAGGTATTGTATACTCAATACATATGGAAGTTGAATTTCATTTTAAGCTCGACGGGACGAATGTCCGGAGAGCTATTGTCATACCCCCGGTGTCGGCGTCGGCGTCGTCGGCGTCAGCAAAACTTTAACCTGGCTTGTGGAATTGAGACCTGAATAGCTAGGATGTTGATATTTGGTATGTGACTTCCTTGTGATGAGAGCTTTCTTCTGGTACTATAATTGTAGACATTTTGACCTTGACCTTGCCCCTAGGGCAATTTTTAAAAAAAACTTTAACCTTGCCTCTAGAAGGTAGGCTTTTAGTGGTAGGGTGTTCATATTTGGTATGTAGCTTCCTTATGATGAGAGCTTTCTTCTGGTACCATACTTGTAGACATTTTGACCTTGGCCTTGCCCTGAGGGCAATTTTCCAAAAACTTTAACCTTGCCTCTAGAAGGTAGGCTTTTAGTGATAGGGTGTTCATATTTGGTATGTAATTTCCTTATGATCAGAGCTTTCTTCTGGTACCATACTTGTAGACATTTTGACCTTGACCTTGCCCTTAGGGCAATTTCTAAAAAACTTTAACCTTGCCTATAGAAGGTAGGCTTTTAGCGGTAGGGTGTTTATATTTGGTATGTAACTTTCTTGTACTTTCTAGTGGTACCATATTTCTAGACTTTTTGACCTTGGCCTTGCCCTGAGGGCAATTTTCAAAAAAAATATTAACCTTGCCTCTAGAAGGTAGTTTTTTATTGGTAGGGTTTAACTTCCTTATGATGAGAGCTTTCTTCTGTTACCATACTTGTAGACATTTTGACCTTGACCTTGTCCTGAGGGCAATTTTTTGAAAAATTTAACTTTGCTCCTAGAATTAAGTTGTTAGTGGTAGGGGTTTCATATTTGGTATGAGACTTTCTTTTGGTGAGAGCTTTCTAAAGGTACCATATTTGTAGACATTTTGACCTTGACCTTGCCCTGAGGGCAATTTTTAAAAACTTTATCTTTGCTTCTAGAATTTAGTGATAGGGTGTTTATATTTGATATGTGACTTTCTTGTGAAGAAAGCTTTCTATTACTTTCGAATTTATTGTGCATTGAGGTTACTGGAATCCCTGGCGAGCTATGTTGTCTTCTGACAACTCTGGTTAGAGATACGAATTATTTTCATATTGAAAGCAACAAATTTTTTCTATTTCATTTAAGTTTTATAACAAAGATGAAAGTGGGAGCTAAGGAAAACATTTTGTTTTTTCAATTTGTATAAACAGTAACATAACATTGTGCAGCTTTATTCTGACCC
>MJUU01013880.1:10012-21030 GCA_002080025.1 Modiolus philippinarum | reverse complement strand
AATGTTGTGGACACAACTCCTTAGAAACGGCAGTTTAGAATTCATTCAAATTTTACAGGATTGTTAGCCACCATTAGTACAAGATAATATTGCGTCGCCATTTCGAGTCTTCAAATTTTGTGGGAGTTATAGGACTTTGATTATTTCCACATTGTTATAAAATGGCAAATGTTGTGGACACAACTCCTTAGAAACGGCTGTTCAGAATTCATTCAAATTTTACAGGATTGTTAGTCACCATTAGTACTAGATAATATCACATCGCCATTTTAATTCGTCAAATTTTATGGGAGTTATGGGACTTTGATTATTTCCACATTGTTATACAATGATAAATCTTGTGGACGCAACTCCTCAAAAACTGATAGTCCTAATTCATTCTAATTATACAGGATTGTTAGTCGTTATATGTAATAGATCATATCACATCGCCATTTTAATTCGACAAATTTTAAGGGAGTTATTGGACTTTATCGACTTAATGCATACTACAACATAGGGAGACTTTCTGGACACATCTCGTTATACTCCAATTAAGGGATTTTGCTAAAATTTTGCTTAGCTATTTGCCACCTAATGCAGTTGATCATATCCTGCCGCCATTTTGATTCTCAAAATTTTACATGAGAAATGGGACTTTATTGACTTTTCTGCGGCGGCGGGGGACATAGCTACTCGTAGCAATCTTGTGATATTTAGACAACTTTTCCGAATTCTGAATTGAATTGGACGTAAAGTAAAGGTAACAAAATCGTGTTTTGCGAATAATGTTGAAGGCTTAAAATACATAGGGAAGAAAAATCAGAATTTGAAATCAATTTTCCATTATTGCCGCACTTCGAATGAGAGTTCAAATTTATTCTCATTATCCTCGACTTTCACTTTCTCGACGCACACTCCTACATTTTTTAATGTAACGTTTTTACTTTATCATAGAATTGTTGCATATATCTTGCAGATGTGCAGTAGCACTTTACTTTAAATAGTGATCATGTTGCCCGTTCGTTCATCCTTCCGTTCGTTCGTTATTCCGTCCGCCATAGTGGTACACACTTTGTGACGACAACTCCTCCTAGACCACTTGGTGAATTTGGCGAAACTTTCACAGAATGTTCAGTGCATATTGCCATTGTGCACCACCTATTTTTAATATTTTATTTGACTTGATTTTTTTGTAGTTGATTTTTTTACTCCCGGAATCAAATGGGGTACACACTTTGTTACGAGAACTCCTGCTAGACCACTGGGTGAAATTCAATGAAACCCTCGCAGAATGTTCAGTTGTGCACCAGCCAATTTAAAATTCGATTTGACTATATTTTTTTTGTTGTTAACTTTTTACTTCTGGAATCAAGTGAGGAAGTTGGGATATATATTAGTGAGCTCTGCTCACAGTTTTTCTAGTTTATATTTATTTTTATCTTGGTGCAAACAAGATGTCTCAAGATGTCTATTTTGACAAAGGTTCCAAGACTTGGATTTTAACACATGTGGTATGAAACATGATCTCTTCCGACATTTTTGGATTTACGATTTGTTGTAGAATTTTGAATAAAGTCTTTAGGTGCACAATAAGCTTCCGGAAATGTCAAAGATTCTTATCTTTAAAAAGTGTAGCATGTAAGTCTAAATTTTGAAAAAAAAGCGCTGGGTATTAAAAAAATAAAATTTTAAATACGTAGAATTCTGAAATGTGATTATGATGTTGCTTAGTTTTCTGGAGTCTCAAAGATCACTTATTTTTTAGCTCATCTGGCTGTGCCAGGATGAGCTTTTACCATCACTTAATTGTTGTCCGTCCATGGTTAGCTCGCTTTCAAAAATCTTCTCTAAAACACTGAAATATACTCTTTAAATACATGTTGCAATACGTTTCGGTTTGTATTCTACTGAAGAAAAGGATACTGACATTCGATAGGGAGAAAACAATTCTACGCTAAACTGCTCTCAACTCGAGAACGGACGAAATGTTTTATAGCGGTGAAAGATATTTCGGTCTTTAAAGTGACATCACACAACAACGTTTTAATCTAACTTATAAAAAAGAACTAGATTGAACTTTTTTATTCCCAGGGAATCAGAAATTGCTTAAGTGTAACCAGGTATGGGCCAACTTTTTGGACCATTATGGCAGAAGAGGTTGTGTTGTTGATTGTGATAAGTATCCACCACAGCCACAGAGAGTTTTAGAGAGGAAAGAAAAAAAGAAAAAATCACGACGTATCCAGGAAATGGATGAAGAATTCTACAAGGGCACAGAGGTAGATCCCGATTTCAACCCAAGCGATCGCAAAGAATGAAGTTTTAATATTTGTCTTTTAATCAGTCATTTGATGCATGCAACAACCATTTAAAATCATGAAAAAAAATTTCCTCTAGTGGGAATTGCCTACGAATATCGATGAATAGATATTGCCTTTTAATTAAAACAAATTTACTTGGCCCTTAAAATTTTAGTGTTAATAGTCGGGATTAACAATCACGAAAATGTCTCAAATTGTAAAACAGATTAAACTAGCTACCTTTTCCACAATAAAGTATTAAAAGCTCTTCTGAATTCCAAGGTTGGAGAGTTCAAATCATGACAGACTTAGTTTTAAAACTATTCCCCAAAAAATAGGCAGTCATTGAAATCTTGCACGATCCTTCAGTTTTCCGGACTTCTTTTGTTTCAGGGAAACAATTGTTGTAGTTTAACACCGGTTAATTTACTGAAAATGTGTAGATTGACAAACTGACAAATAATGAATTTTCTCCAAAGTAGCGTACAAACCCTCCTTATAAGTTTGAGTCAAGATATTTTTCCATCGAAAATATATTCAAATGGATAAACACTTATTTTTTCGCATTTTACTTGGATTTATGTTCTTACTTTCAACCAAAATTGGGAGCTTTGAACGCAGCATGGTTATTCTTTCTTCTACATATTGATAAAACATAAGTTTTGATCGTTGATTTCAGTTGATTTTGTGGCAGTGAAACATTCATTTTTTTATAACCCCCCATCATTTACGTGAACTTATTTTTGCATTTGGAAAATGTTGTTGCATAATGTGAATCAACTTTTATAAAGCGATTTCAGGTCTTATGAAATACAAACAAAGATGCTTATTTTTGCTCAATATCGTATAAGTAACACACAAATGTGTACAGAACAAAGCTGTTTTAGAACTTTTGATACATATTCAAAAACATTTGTTGAAACTAGTAGTTTCTCACTTTCTTGTCCATCAGAATGAGTTTGAATAAAAAACTAAGTAGATATTATCGTGGTTGTACACTTTACCATTTGTATTGTTACATAAGTGTATTTTTATTGTTAATCCACAAACAGTATAACATGGTTACATAAATTTATTTTACTAACGAAATATCTTTCATTTCTATTGTGCTTACAATGTTTTTTTTTTCATCAAATTTCAACAAAAATTATACACTAATGAAACATCATGTTGGAATATCCATTCCAATAAGTAACGTTAATGACAATAATGTCCTTGGAGGTTTGTTATACTTCGATCCTCTCTTTATGATATATGTCCAAGAATGTGTGAAGCGTTGTTGCAACTGAACTAGAAGACAATTTATGAAGAACAAATCTATTATAACATAAATATGTGAAGCTGCGTATTATTGAGTTACGCAGTAACTTTAAAAATATCCGTACTCAGAGATTCAGTGATCTTATCTCTTATTCTGCTATCGAATAAGGGCTTTAATGTGCTATGGTATGTACAAAGAAGCATTGTATATATTTAGAATATAATTTTATTTTGTACATTTTGAACTCCTTGCACATGAAACACCCACACTTAAACACCTTTTTTATATTTCTACAAATTTATTTCGGAAAAATACTTATCAAATTCAATTTCTATTAGTGCCTTTGAAATATATTATATGTGTAAAATACACATAAAATAGAAAAAACTATTTAATCTCATTTTTATATTCATCCGTCCTTTTTCAATTTCGGTATTTTGTTATTCATGAACAGCATTTTTTTTTGTCATTTATAACTATTATATCAATACAAAGTATGGAAAAATATTTTTGATGACACGTTTTTGCCTTTTCCCATGTTCAAACTACTCCCAATCTCTGCTTTAAGGAAGCAATAGTTATAAATTAATACCATGAAAATATCAGTTGAAGAAAAATGTCATGGTATATATTGAAAGGAAATTTTAGGACTTCATTGTTCAATTTTACAAATGTATTGTCAGTTAGAGTCTTATAATGACAATATTTTTTAACTATTTCTTTGAATTTTCCTGTAATATGTACTTTTTTTATATTTACATGAACAAAAACAGTATGCTCTTGATGCATTCATATAAACAACTGCTGTTTAGGATATCATATTTGCAGCTTATACATGTAAAGTCTTTGAAAGGCAAATGATTTTTACTATTTATTATGAAGTATTGTCCCATTTCAATTGAATTTACATGAGAAATGTGCCATATTTTCACGGAACCAAAGTGTCAACGTATTTTCTGAATGTGCCATACAATTTCATTACTTCATCTAATATTTAACATCACCAAAATGTAAATTTCATTTTGTTACTTCCATAATCACCTCTTTTACATTTTTGTAGAGACATTATTATTGTTTGTAACTACTTAACGTTTTTTCTACGACCGCAAAAATTTTGTGGTCGTATAATGGTATGGCGCTGTCGTCGTCGTTGTCGTCGTTGTCGTCGTCGTTGTCGTCGTCGGCGTCGTTGTCTGTAGACACTTTTAGTTTTTGGCCAATAACTCAAGTTCAAGTTGATCAATCTTTATGAAATTTTAACACAATGTTCCTTGGTACAAAAGGAAGGTATGGATCGGTTTTAATTGTTATGGCCCTTCCCGTTTTTAAAATAGGGGCCAAAAAGGGCAAAATTAGGTGTTTTCACCTATTTAGCTGTAGAATTTTTATTAATTATCAGATTTTGATGGGGTTTCTTTCAGTGTGCTCCTTAGTTAATTTCCAATCAGTAGTATGTCAACGGATTTCACATCGCATGTACCGTTCATGAGATAAATTGGGTCCAAAGGGGGCGAATCTTAAAAATTTTATTTTTTTATTTTAGTCCGATTTTGATGCCGTTTTTTGCAATGGATTCCTTATGAAAAATAAATACGGCGCTGCACCATTAGATTTTTGATAATTCGTTTCCTTTCCAAGTTATGAGGGGCCAAACGGGGCAAAAATTGCAAACATGCAGATTACATAAAATTTTTATTTTTCATCGGATTTCAATGGGTTTTTTTCTTTTGATTTGTCATGATATAAGCTTTCAGTGTTATGTGAACAGATTTTGTGTAGCTCTTACGGTTTCCGAGTTACAAGGGGTCAAAGGGGCCAAAATTGCAATTTCTCTAAATATGTGAAATCTTTATTTTTCATCGGATTTTGATGAGATTTTTTTCTTTGAATTCATCTTGATATAAGCTTTGAGTAGTATGTCAACAGATTTCACGTAGCTTTTACCGTTTCTGAGCCACAAGGGGTCAAAGGGGTCAAAATTGCAATTTTTCAAAATAGGTGAAATCTTTATTTTTCATCGGATTGCGATGGGATTTTTTTCTTAAGATTCTTCATGATATAAGCTTTCAAAAAAGTGCCAGCGGATTTCGAGTAGCTCCTACCGTTTCCGAGCTACAAGGGATGAAAGGGGCCAAAATTACATTTTTTTTTTAAATTTTAGAAATTTATTTTTCATCAGAATTTTATGGGACTTTTTTCTTCTGATTCCTCTTGATATAATGTAAGCTTTGGTATTTTGTCAACGGATTTGGTGTAGCTCTTACCATTTCCGAGCTAAATGGGACAAAGGGCCTGAAATCTTCAAAATATGTAAAATCCTTTATTTTTTTGTTGGATTTTAATGGATTCAATTCTTTGGATTCCTCTTATCATATTGTTAAAGTAGCGTGTTGAACGTTGACCAATTTGATATACCTCTTACCATTTCCGATCTATATAAGGAATCATTAACGCTAATTTTTATATTTGCATTAGTTTGTGTGCAGCTAATTACTGGGTCTAGTTCTTTATTGTGTCCATTTAGGTACTGTATCAAGCTCTTTACTGTGTCCTCATTCATTTTGAATTACACTCGTTCAAGTTTCAGTGTTCGACATGCTGCGGTCGTATCATGCTGCACTCGGCGTAGCCCTTTATTATAACATTTTGTGATATTTATGTTGCATTATATAGTTTTGAAGCAATAGTTTTTGTGTTGAGATACACATGTGCAAAGTATGTAATATTTGAATCGAGATAAATATTTTGAAGTTTTGCCTGATAGTTTTATTGGAGACAGATAAATATATAATACTAAAACATTATACATTTTTTCCATAGCCTTTTTGTTGTTAATTGGTACTTTAACTTGATATGGTTGGGTATTTATCTGTAAATACTATGTAATTCAAATTTAAAATGTTGAAATGTTGTTTGATCTTGATTTCAACAGTCACCAGAAATCTGAATACTAAATAAATGACTTTCTTTTAGAAAACCCAAGAGTAAGTAAGTTATATAAAATCATTTGTTCCTTCGGTATTTACTGCTGTTGTTTGAAACAAAAATAATTATACCTGAATAATGCCATTCGAACAATTATATTACCATACAGACATTTTGTTAGTTGTTGTTATGCTTATATAGATTAAATACAGCCGAAATATTCCTGAAAAAAACAATAATCATATATCTGATATGATGGATTAAAATTGTAATTAGCTCATTCCGGGCTCAAAATTTCTTTTCTAGATTTCTATATGAAAGGTATAATAAAATTGTGTTTCTTGTTTTATCATTACGAAAAATGATGATGATTTAAAGTGTTTTGTGTACACCAACATGCAAAACGTTTTTTTTTTTAAAAAGCATTGTCCTTTTGATGCGAATTATTTTATTTTATTGCTATTTTACCCGGATAGACAGAGAAGGGTGAGATTTAGATAATAGCTATAAATCAATTGCAAGAATATCAGTTTTGAAACTATACAAATTTTCAGGCTATTGTCATCTTGAAATCCATACAATAAATATATGTATATACTTGTATTAGTTCATAATAAAACCATTTTTACCTATTGTTAACTAAATGTTTATTTCCATAGAAATAATTTCATGTTGTGTTAGAGCATTGCTTTTTTAGTTTTCATTTTTTTTTAATGATCTTTATTCATATAGGATGCACTTGATATTAGAAGATGAACTTAATTGTTCCTGTATCTTCACCTATGTATTACTAAAACATATTCACTGAAAAAATTGTTTTTGACCTATGCAATTAATAAAATATTTCTTATGAAGGTTGATGCCTTTTCTGATATATATATTTAAGCTTTAATAGTACTCATCTGATTGAAGAATTTTTCAAATTGACTAGGCATGACAAACCAAAATCAGAATTGTGTTTTAACAGTAATTTTCTGAATCCTCAAATTAAAATACAATAGGCATACAAACTACATTTATTTCATAAAAGTTCTATGTACTAATTTAATATTTTTCAAATGCCAGATATTGAATATTTTGTTATAATTTTATTGATGTCTTTTTTTCAAAATATTGTCTTTCATATTAATAGTCTTTCGTTTTCATTTAACATTTTTTGTTCAGTAGTGGACGCATTATTTTTTAATGTTTGTTAATTATTTTAATAAAAAGAAATTGATCGAAAGTGTTGTGTTTAAATAGTCCTCTCCAATTCGCCAAAGTAGATTCTGTTATTCAATGATATTTTTAAAAAAAGTAAATGATACAAATAGGACATTTTGTCACAAGCTTTGTACGATTACTCAATATTACGGGATGCGTTCTACAACCTGTAATGATAATGATACCTTGTAATACTGGACATCTCTGGCTGTAAAAATTACTTTTTAGCTCGTCTAGCTATAGCCAGGGTGAGCTTTTGCCATCAATTGGCGTCCATCGTAAACTTCACATTCAAAAATCTTTTCCTAGGAAACCACTGGACCAACAGTAACCAAAATTGGTCACAATAGTCCATAGGTTGTCCCCTTTAAAAATTGTATCCGGCCAGTCTGTACTTCATCCAAGATGGCCGCCTGCGGGAAACATAATTTTAACATTGGGCTCTATGAAAAAGACAGATAAAGATCTCAGAAACTACCAGTCCAATTATAAATAACTTAGTCACAATGGTCTTTAGATGGTCCCCTCCAAAGTAGGTATTGGCAGGTTCATACCTCATGCAAGTTGGCCGCCAGCAGGGAACATAATTTCAACATTGAAGAAGATCTCAAAATGTCTTTGTCATAGTATCCAGTGTTAAAACTATGTTTCCCACTGGTGGCCATTTTGGATGAGGTATGGACCTGTCAGATACCTTTTTTGGAAGGAACCACCTTAGGACTTTTGTGACTAAGATCGGTTATAATTTGTTTGGTAGTTCCTAAGGAGCAGATCTTTGAATATCTCTTTTAAGCGTGTAATAACGCAAACCTAGCGTCCTTGTAAGTAATGAGTAACATATTAACCAATGTGTTATTATAAAACTAATGATTAAGGAACAAAGGAAAATTCCAAAGAAATGTTAATCGCTGCTTCATTTCAGCATCATACTGACGTGTTTTGTTTCTAAATAAATTTTTGAATTTTCTGAGACCCATCCCTCCTGCATTTTGTGGTTTAATGTTGGTGGCATTTCTATAGATGTCTACCTTTTAAAATGATATTTGGATGAAGAATTTCAAACTGATCGTTAAAACGCTACACAGACCTTCTATGTATACTAGTCGACCGTTATGTCTCATCCAAAATTGTTACACACTGTGTGTAACTGCGTTGCCAAGTAGACTAACCAATAATAATGGTAGTGTCTATTTCTTATTAAAGCCCTTCTTGGAGTAAGCTTTATCAAAGTAACTTCGGGCCATCTCTAACTGTTTTCAATAAAGAAGTGAGGAAATTTGTTTTTATCCTCCA
Organism: Modiolus philippinarum; assembly: GCA_002080025.1. Classification (NCBI taxonomy): domain Eukaryota; kingdom Metazoa; phylum Mollusca; class Bivalvia; order Mytilida; family Modiolidae; genus Modiolus; species Modiolus philippinarum. The sequence continues at coordinate 12,066 of MJUU01013880.1, read as the reverse complement.
ATTTGATGCAAAAGGAGGCTAATGCAGAAATGTGATTTTTTATAGTTACTCCCCTCGATATTGTATTGGAGTATAATAAGGGTTTCCTGATTAAATTTTATTGTCCATCTCCTAAACAAGGCAGCGAACAAAACTTTGTTAGAAGCTTTGCCTGTATGGACAATGACGTATTTTTAGTTCGCCTCAACGAGGTTGAGGAGGACTATTGGAGTACCCCGGCGTTCACGTCCGTGTCTGCGTCCGCGTCCCCGTCCACATTTAGGTGTATATCTTGATAACTATGTAAGGTAGGATCAAGAAACTTTGTATACAGGAGCATCTTGGGTTATCTAACAGCCTCTGAGAAAATTAGGTATCTTTGACATATATTTTCCGCTTGATTGGCTTTCATTCAATTTAATGCCCAAGCTCATATCTCAGTAACTATACATTATAGAATCATCTGACCTTGCGTGTGGATGCATCCTTTGTTGAAGGTCAGCATCCAGGCAAAATTGGGTAAGTTTGATCTATATTTTCCGCATGATCGACTTACATTCAAGTTTACGTCCGAGTTCATATCTCAGTACTTGTACAAGGTAGGATCATCTTACCTTGCATGTGAATGCATCTTTGGTGGCAGGTCAGCATCCAGGCAAAATTAGGTCACTTTGACCTATATTTTCCGCATGATCGACTTACTTTCAAGTTTACGTCCGAATTCATATCTCAGTACCTGTACATGGTAGGATCATCTTACCTTGTATGTGCATATATCTTGGTGGTAGGTCATCATCCAGACAAAAGAAGGTCAATTTGACTTATATTTTCCTTATGATCGACTTACATTCAAGTTTATGGTTCGAGTTCATATCTCAGTACCTGTGCATAGTAGGATTATCTTACCTTGCATATACATGCATCTTTTGGCGGTAGGTCAGCATCCAGGCAAAATAAAGTCACTTAGACCTATATTTTCCGCATGTTCGACTTGCATTCAAGTTTACGTCCTAGTTCATATCGCAGTACCTGTATATGGTAGGATCTTCTTCCCTTGCCTATGCATGCACTTTTGGTGGTAGGTCAGCATCCATGCAAAATAAGGTCACTTTGACCTATATTTTCCGCATGATCGACTTACATTCAAGTTTACGTCCGAGTTTATATCTCAGTACCTGTACATGGTAGGATCATCCTACCTTGCATGTGCATGCATCTTTGGTGGCAGGTCAGCATCCAGGCAAAATTAGGTCACATTGACCTATATTTTCCACATGATCGACTTACATTCAAGTTTACAATGCAGTTAAGATCTTAAAGTCTGTGTTCATGGTAAGATCATTTAATCATGTGTGTGCATGCTTCTCGGATGGTAGGTCAGCACCCTGGCGAAATTGGGTTGCTGTGTCAATGTGCAATAACGAGGCGAACTTTGTAATCGTTGATTACCTATGTTTTTCGAACTTGGTTTTTCAACGAGGGAATTCAAGGTAATGTGGTGATTAAAAATAAAACGATATTTTTTTTCCAATTCTCTGTAATTTACCACAGTTCAAAATTATTGTAAAGAGCAAACGTTACAAATTTTGATTTTTTGACAGAGCTTCGAAAATATAAACAGATTTTGACGTAATAAAGTCATATTTTTTACTATAAAAACCAATTGATTTTGATAACTATATGCTCAGGGACTGCGCCTGAATTGATCTCCTGACAAATGCTTTTAATATAAGCCATGTCCACGCTGATGACCAAAAATTTGTTTCCACTTAGGGACTAATGTTGAGCTATAGTTTGGTTGAATTTGCTTCATTGGTTTCAGAGAAGATCATCGGAATGTGATTATTAATTATGGTCCATAACTATGTTCGATGCTGGCGGCAATTTTTTGTCAGATCCTACCAAAATAAGCAATGTTTCTAAAAGACCTTCCATACATCAATCCAATTCCACTTATTTCAGTTTGGTTAAATCATCTTTAATAATTTCGCAGTAGATGATGAAAATGATTAATTTCCCATAGGATTTAATATAAATCTTAACTTAATCTATGTTCTGCGCTTGCAACTATTTTT
>MJUU01013877.1:80388-97795 GCA_002080025.1 Modiolus philippinarum | reverse complement strand
TTTTTCTCGTTATTACGACTTTTAAAAAGTCGTTATTACGACTTTTTTTTTCGTTATAACGACTTTTTTCTCGTTATTACGACTTTTGAAAAGTCGTTATTACGACTTTTAACAAGTCGTTATTACGACTTTTTTTCTCGTTATAACGACTTTTTTCTCGTTATTACGACTTTTGAAAAGTCGTTATTACGACTTTTTTCTCGTTATAACGACTTTTTTTCTCGTTATTACGAGAAAAAAATATTTTTCCCCACAACGAATTTGAGCTCATTCGGCTTTCGTATATAAGTTTCAGTTTTACTTTTAAGATAATTTTTGATTTTCGAAAATTTTGCCTCAAATTCAAACACTGAGACATTTATTGTTGCATGTAAATAATTTAGGCTTTATTTGGTGTAATTAAAGAATATTTTTGTTAAATTTTCAGAGGTTTTACTCTGACTTTTATCAATGAAGCATATAAAACTAAAGATGCATGTATGTGTTATATTCTTACTGAGGCAGGCGATTGTTGAATTTTTATATTACACATTATTTCTGTCCAAGTGTAACCTCATTTTGAAAGTTATAGGGACTCCTGCAACATATCGAGAGGGAAACCTTTTTCGTAGAAGACAAATTCTGCTTAAAAGACAGGTATAAAATCGAAAATATTATATATAAAAGTAACACTGGAATTAAACAAGCTTGAAAATACATAGAAATTGGGCAATAGATGACTAAATTTCTTCGGAATATTTTTTTACATATGCATAGATGATGCTGTAGGGCAATTGATTATTCCACAGCTCATATATATTGTTTCAAATACACAAAAACACATTTTTATATCGAGAATTATCAAACAAGGAAAACTTCACAAAATAAATATGGTCTACTTATCAAACCGGATCTTGTTCATCTTATTTGGCAATATGCCAGGTCAGAAAAAAGCTGATGCCAGGTATAGAATAACAGCAAAATCACATTTACTGAGAACTTTGATGTGTATAAAGCTATAATTTGCATATATGAATCAATGATAAAAAGACAGATAACAAAACAGAATATCATAAAAACACTGAATTTTCACTTAAAAATACAATTTCTTTTCAATTTTTATATGACTTGCACGCGGAACCAGCTTGGCATTTTACATGCCGAGTTCTTATTTAATAAGTTATTTAATAAGTTACTTCTTGTAAAATGTTTAGTTTGGTTCCGAATGCAAGGCAGGGTAAAAATGCAGTTTTGATATACCCCATGTTGACTATTTTCATAGGCTTAATGTTAATTGCAACCGAGAGGGGTATTAGAAATGAGAGATTTCAGTGGAATGAAGCAATGTTTTGAAAAAATACACATATGGTTAAAAACTACAAATGTTCCAGTGCTGAAAGGTATCAAATAGATTATGCTTTTACTAAATTTATTTTTTAGCAAATCAATGGGCCGATTTAAGGCCTTAATGCAACCCATCCTTTGGTTTCCAAAAAGGTATTGATGTAGCAACTTCAAAACTGATGTAAAAAATTGTACGTAGACCGCCATTTTCAAGATGGCCGCCAAAAAAGGCGGGAAAATTCAACATTGTCTGATCTCAATGAAATTCGGTTTCCAAGTGGATATTGATGTCGTCACTGCAAAACCGGTGTTGAAAATTGTTTGTTGACTGCCATTTTCAAAATGGCCGCCAAAAAGGCGAGAAAATTCAATATAGTCCGATTTCAATAGAATTCGGTTTCCAAATAGATATTGATGTCGTAACTTAAAGATATGGCGTTAAAAAATGTTGTTGACTGCCATTTAACAAATGATGTCTCGACTTCAAAACTGCATGATGTCGAAAGTGGTCCTTAGCAAGACAATTTTTGTCAAAATAGCCCAACAAACACAGTAAAACATGATCAGACTTAAAATAGTCCAAGGGTGGTGTTTGCTGTACCAAAGTTTGAGAGACTGAAGCTCAACTGTATAATTTACAATGTTGGCTTGATTATGGCAACTGAAAGCCAGGTGAGAGATATAGACTCCTGAGAGCCTCTGGTTTCCTTTTTGATGATTTTAATTAATGAAACATAGTTTATCACGTTGTACTTCAGTATTCGTTATTTATCTGTCAACTGCTCAATTTAAGTTAATGTTGTTGATAAAATCCAACGAACCCCATGCATAAGTACCGAGAAGTATAGCATATCGTTATATAAATAGAATAAATACAGGAAACATCTACAAAAAACACAGTCACGTGCCACTATGTATCAAGAAACTGCACAAGAAAAAAAATAATGGACAAAAAACAAACATTAACAACGATAGGAACTCGGGACAGTCGGACTTGGTACCATCACTAGCAAAAACATGGTAATCTCTAAAAAAGGAGAAGAAAATCCGTTCATATTTGCTAGGACTAGTTAAGGAGTGAGAACAGGTAGTGCATCGACATGGTAAGTGTCTCTTGCGATGCATGCATTTACACTAGTGATTTTGTAGGACAACGGATGACTGTGATTGTAAGAGCACTTTTCATGTTAAAATTAAATCTGTTGGCGATCCAATATAAATGATATAAATAAAGACATGGCTGTAGCGTTGTTCGACATTTAACAAAGAATCATCTCAAACCGTTGCTAGGAACCGTCTTGAAATTACTATGAGGTATGAGCAAAGCGTATTGTTGAAGTATTCATGGTGACTTTAAGATGAAAAGCAATAAAAGGGTTGCTCGCTTGCCTGGTTTTACCATGTATTTGTAGAGACCTTTTCTCATGTGCATTTACTTCATATCATATCATTGTTTATTACCTGTCATATGAAATGTGATATCAAAGCAAAGGTCACGTCATGCTCAATAGAAAGAGAGTAAGCTTGTTTACATTCTTCAATCATTATATTTATATATTTTTGCAAAATGAACCATCACATGGACGAGACAATTCAATGTTAGATGTTATCACACGAAAATAATTCAGACGCAATTCGCGACACCCTCGCATTATATTGGCAGTAAACTAATGATGGTGGTTTTAAGTCTTCTTCCTCATATCTGAAAAAGAAGGATAAACGTTTGATTCGTTACGTGAGATTGATCACCAAATATAACGGACTTTCTCATTAGGCACAGTTATCTCTGTAGCCGCCTTATTAATCAGGACTTCAAAAAATTCAATCTCATTCTCTACAATTTGTTAACAGATACAAGTTCCGTGTTGAAAATATTAAAATTTTGGTTTGAACTGTAAATAAAAATTAATTTTAAATGGATAAACATTTCTTTTTATCTTTCCTTTGTCAGCGACCTTTCAATGACAATTGATGCTGAATTGCTACCGGACATTAGATAGAACAGGGGGTTTGGTGCCCTATTAAACCGGTTCAGCGAACCATTTCTTTTGAAAAACTTATACCACGTCGGGACCATTGCAGTTTACATTTTTGTTTTTGGTTTTACCCCTGTTTTGTATTTTTAACTTTTGATTTTGGTTCTTGACAATTCACTTTTATTATTACGCTCAATCGTCTCTTAGTCCAGTCCTTGTTGTTAGAACACTACAATACGTTTTTGTATGATAAAATACTCCCTGACTGGATCATTGGCCTAATAGGAGTCTGTTATCATTGCTGACCCTGGTTATTGCCTTTAAATAGGACACCCGCAACAGTTAGTGTCTCAGGCAACAAGAACCGGTATATCCGGTCGATAAATTTATATACAGATTAATACATGGGCATTTCCATATTGGCCTGGTTATCATCCCGAGACATCCATATTGGCCCGAGACGAAGTCGAGGGACAATGTGGGTCGAGGGATGATAATCAGGTCAATATGGAAATGCACATGTATTAAACTTTTTATTACATACCTCCGACGTTTAGAAATGGCAGGCCAATATGGACCGGAAGTCGTTTATTTGCCCAGGCCAATATGGACCGGAAGTCGTTTATTTTGTATGAGATGCACGAGGAGCATAAAATAACCTATTATTTTCCCGGGGTGTGAAAATATGGACAGTTTACTTCCGGTCATATTGATCATGCAAAACCGCTTTTTTTTTACTAAGTATGTAATAAACCACCATATTACATATTCTGCATCAGTCATAACTGGCAGATAATAAAATAATAAAGCTCCAGACGAAAGTATAATAGTAAAATTTGTTAAGATTGCTTTAGCAATCTTAAACAGATGCCTCCTCTTCATATAACATTTTAAAAGACAATAATGCAGGATTATTCCAAAACCACCCTCCTTTCCCATAGAATTTTAACAAAAATAATGCAGGAATATTCCACAAAATGTGCAGCACATAAAAAAAACAAAAAAGTGATAGGTAAAGCACAGCAGTTTAAATAAACTATATAAATGCTGTTGTCAGAAAATAACTAAGGACAGACAGAGTTTAGTGAAATCTTTTTATTCGTATCCTATGGAATGTAAAACTCTTACATCAAGAAGAATCCAATGAAACAAACCTAGGTTATATCCGAGCAAAAAATCAAAATTTTATATAATTTTTTTAAAACAAGATTTAGCTCCACCCTCTGTCCTTATAATAAAAAAAATACCGAAGTTGCAAAAAGACAGTAAATTTCGTTATGCTTTACACGTGTTTCAAGGAGTAACCTCTCATCAGCAGAATTAACAGTAGCCATGGAAAATTTATAAACATAATACCGAAAGCTTACTTCCAGAAGATTTCATTTATGCTTCAATTGTTTAGGTCTTTGTGCACTTTGGCATGTGATTTTCAGTCATCGAAGTTGCAAAAAGACAGTAAATTTCGTTATGCTTTACACGTGTTTCAAGGAGTAACCTCTCATCAGCAGCATTAACAGGAGCCATGGAAAATTTATAAACATAATACCGAAAGCTTACTTCCAGAAGATTTCATTTATGCTTCAATTGTTTAGGTCTTTGTGCACTTTGGCATGTGATTTTCAGTCATCGTTGATGTTTCGTGTTTTCTATTTTCTACAAGTCTTTTATTCCCTAGTTATATATTTTTCAGCAGTATGCATATGGAGCAAGATTAAAATAATCTTTTCCTATGTTTCTTTTATTTGCAAACTTCGAGCTACTTTTCAGTTTCCATAAAAAAGCTCTCTCTTTTTCTTTACATTAATAATCAAGACTGAACAGTCAGCGAACTCTAAATAATGTTATAATAACTATAGCTTAAGGAATAAAGACGTGAATGGTCCCCGTTTTCTGAAAGATACGTCAATCTTTCATCTAGTGTTGTCTTTCTGACCTTTTACAATTATAAGAGAATTTTTTGTAAAGAAAATATTGATTTAACGTTTTTTTTCTATAGAAAATGAGAGATTTAATAGTAATTTTTAAAATTTTAAGATATTTAAGATATTTTGCTTTTTATGTCCTTTTTAATTTCTTTTCTTTTTCACCATTTATGTCTCGTAGGATTCACGTTGTTGTAAAACACAAAGTGTGTTGAAATTGTTTTGCTATATTGCATGCAATAAAAAAAAATAAGACGGATTAACTGAAACTAAACTTACTTTACTGATAATTGATTAAAAATTGACAGCATGAAACAAGAAGATCAAGAATTTCGCGAATTCAAGTTATGTTCATCGCGAAAGTCTGAATAAGTTTTACTTTTCAAAGGACGTCCTTAAAACCGTTCATCGTTTCACAGACTTTTTGACGGATGAACGAAATACGGAAGTGCCTGTGATTTATTTTTTTTAACTTCTCAGTTAGGGGTGCTTCCAATAAGTCTAACAGTTTAATAAAGATCTAATATTCTGATTTTTCTGATGGAAACTTGTAAATGTGTATCTTATGCAAATCAAACTTTATACAAAAAAATTAACATTTCTTTAACTTATTTCAATTTAAATTAACTTCTTGTTATACTGTGACAATAAACACTTCAACCCATTTAAGTGGTTTGTTTTGCCCGGCTTTGCTATAGTGCTTCATATCTGCAATACTTTTATTTATTGGTATTTCTAGGATTCATTATTATCAATGCTAAGGAAGTATTCAGACTAACCAATTATTTTCTACCATATTCAACTGATGTATTTTTGAATAATCTTCCTATGAATGGAAAATCAGATATCCTTATGTTTGTGAAATTAATAGTGTTCTGTTGTTCAGAACTGTGATTTTGATCCTATTGGTTATTTGTTCTCAAATTCAATACATCGTTTGGTTTGTGGTCTTCGAAATGTTTCTTTTATCTGCATTGAAGAGCCAATTTGCCATTTGCCGAAAACAAATTTCCTGGAAATTTTGTACTTTGCTATAAAAATTCTACAAAATCCACAAGTTCTTATACGTAATTTTCAATGTCATTTATATAACTAAATTTTTGCCTTTTTTCCCCAGATTCAACAAACTTTGCAGTCACAGTACCTGTAAATCAGAGATCAGATGAAACAACATTCACACTTGAAGGTAAGGCAAACCACTGAGTAGCATACCTAAATTCTGTTCTGCTTGTACATTCCAGTCGCAATTATATCCCAAGCAATGAAGTTGCGGGGGTCATATAGTGTTTAATTGGTCCATCCGTCAGTCAGTCCGTCCTTCATCACTTGTGGCTATATTATTTGTGCGGATAACTCCTCTAACAATTTTTAGGGGTGAAAGATTATATTCTGCAGGTTGATTAATCATAAATAAAAAAATGTGCATACTTCTTTTTAATTTTCATTTTTGATTATTTTTCAGAAAAATACGGATTGTCCAACTTTGTCATTTTTATTTAAAACATTGCTTATAGGGTACATTATTTGTACGGATAATCCCTCTTACAGTTCTTAAGATGGGAAGTCGCTATCTTGCAGGCCGAATTCGCATATATCAAAGATGTGGATACTACTTGGATTTTGATTTTTGATAATTTTTCAGAAAAAAACACAATGTTGAGCTTTTTTATGCAAAGTACTGTTTATGAGGTACATCATTTTCCAGAATGACTGTTCTACAGTTTTTAAGATACAAATTATAAAGCCAAATTTTATAGATAACAGTAAACACCTTAGTTTATATTTTGGAGTATGTTTGTGTATATACTCAAAGATGTTCATGGATATTTGAATTTTGATTTTGGATAATTTATAAGAAAAATATACATCCTTGTATTTGTCATTTGAATGCAAAATAAATTGATCATAAGATGCATCTTTTGCTCAGATAACACCTACAGTTTATAACAGTTTTATAGATATGATTTTCTGTACCAAATCAGGACCATTGCGGTCGACAATTTTGACAGTGGTTTCCGAATGATTTGCCTTTATGTTTCATGGATTTCGGCTCTTGACCATTCTGTTTGGTAATTTTGTTTTTACCCGAATGTGACGGATGAAAGTGCATATGCAAGAGATTTGCATACAAAAAGTTTTGTGATAATCTTTAATTTCAGTGATCAATAATGCAAGATTGTCCGATATGTTGGGGCTCACAAAGGTAATTTATTTTTTTTGTTACAACGCTTCTAGATTTTCAATTTTTATTAAAGACGTCTTGACCATGGCATTAGCACGTTAGTTCCAATGTTGACTTTTATTGCTAGAGATAAGTATTAACGGTTAGTGGAATACCATTATAATCAGTATTACCTTATATTGCAACATTTGTGAAATTAATGTACATAGCCTAATATTTATAATATATTTATTCAATGTGTAGCTCATAAGCAATTCATTATTATCATAAAGTTCCTTTCATATTTTCTAATTAGGAAAAATTTACACTGTAATGGCTGCAATATTGACCAGTATGGTTACTGGAGTAGTTATTTACAAATTATCAACTGTGAGACATTTACTTGTCAACTTGGCAAAAAACGTGAGTATTAATCACTATACAAAGTGTCAACTGTTAGACATTTCCTTGTAAACTTTGATAAAAAAAATGTAAGTAATAATAAAGTTCAAATAAATAAACATTTAGTTGTCAACATGGCCATAAATGTTAGTAACAATAACTATATATTTACAAACGGTTGATCGAAAGACATTTGTTGTCAACATGGCCAAAAATGTAAGTTATGATGCTCTACATGCTCTGATAAACTAACAAATAAGTATCAAAATTTTTATATAAGTATAGATCGCACTTCATAGATTAGAAACATATCTAGTAATCAAGTACTTCTCTTGTTTTTTTTTTTGGCACAAACCAACTTTGGAGGTGTAATATTTGTAAGTAAATTAAAAAAATGTTTACCCCTGATTTTCCTCGTCAGTTTTCATAGAAAAACAAAGAACATTGCGATAAAGCAATTGAAGTTGATTGCAAATCTGCTGATCGACATTTCGAAAACGTCTGTCTTTTCAGACAAAAACATTAGAAGACCAAAAATCAAGTGGTTTTTTTGCTATGTTCTGCATCACAATTCTCAATTTTTGTTCACTCAAACATATCTCATTTTGAATTGATAAATGTCGGAGCGTATTCAACCATCACCCGTGTCCTCTCATGCTCTAAATAGACATATAAACAAAATAATTATTGTTAGAAAGACTACAAACTAGGCATTACACCGATATATTATGAAATACATCCCAGAGAACAAATCAAAACAAAATAAATCACAATCAAAACAAATACAAGAAATATAAATCTACAACTAACACAAACAGATTAGCAATAAGTTGTATCCTAATATTTCGGAAAGTGTCAAGCCACTTCTTGGTTACGCTCATGAACTTTTCCGACTGAAGTATTCAGTAATGTCTTTTAATAAAGTCTTGAGACTGAATATGAATTGTAAAGAAACATGATAAGTAGGAAATATACTAAGGATAAAAATCGTCATATATTGTTTATATTTTCATTGCAACAGCAAACATTAACAACATACGAAATTGAAGCTGTCGTACAGGAATTGTTTTCTTATGACGTTCGACACTCAGATGAACAACCTAAATGTACCAACGTACCACCCATTTTATATGAGGATTTGGTATGGTAATGATTGCCAGTAAATAAATGTGTAAGTTTTACAGATTATGCTTACTTTACCATATGTAACAGGACAAAACGTCTAAGGGTTTAATATATGATGATTCTTGACCAAGCCCTTCGAGAAGTTTTGAGTTTGATTTTTCGATAGTGTTTTACCAGCAGACTAAGCTCCTTGAGTTTTGTGCTAAATTCTTTGCTAAATGTCGAACATTGCTTCATCTATGTCTTTTTTACCCCTTGATTCATAGATGTCAACAAACATAAATAAAAACTGGCAAAGTGCTCTTACAATTACTGCCATCCATTACCCAACAAAAGCACTAGTGTCCTAAGCTAGTGGACGATTACAAAATAAAAACTGGCAAAGTACTCTTGCAATTACTGCCATCCATTATCCAACAAAAGCACTAGTGTCCTAAGCTAGTGGACGATTACAAAATATAGACAATATACAGATCACTCATTAAGTCGATTGTAAGAAAACTTGGCTTTTTAAACTGCGAAATGTGGTCACTTCAAACCGGTGATCTGAATAAAATTTTGAAATTATAAAAATAATAAACCCCAAAACTTGAAAGTATGGTAGTATATCTATATGAGAAATTCACGCATGAACATCTACACCATAACTGAAATATAAAGAGAGCACACATCTCTCGGACAGGGAATCTTTTTATGGACTCCACATATCTTGAACTAAAAGTGGTTCATATCTTGACACATGAATTAGTGTCATAATTTTAGTCCCTTCTATAGTTTCCTTTGGTGTATATCAAATAATCTACTGGAATTCATATTATTTATATCAGTGAGTTGTTTGGTGGTCAATGCAACACCTTACTGTAATACCTGAATACGCGACATTATTTGTTAAAGATAAAGATTCAAATTACTTTTTTCAATTTAATGTATTATAATGGTTGCCGCACCTTTCTTGAACACCGATGTACTAATCGGTGTGTATTTGCATAACCTATTTCAGTAAATTGTAAAGTGATGGCTGTCAACTATTTCGTGAAGACCGGATTTATATCAATTATTTGTGTAGATTCAAAAGCTTATATCAGTGGATTTTATCATGATTGATGACATACTTTTCCGGAACATTTGGTATCCTCCTTATTATTATCTGTTGAACTTTTATCTGTATATTATATCGTGATCAGTGCAACACATCTATAGAATACTTGGCGTCTTCCGTTTTTTTTTACTGAAGAGACATCGGTTGTCGAAATGCGCATATGCAGATATTAAGTTCACAGTAACTTATTTAGTTATTCTGTAAATTTCAAGACGCTGATATCAGTACATCATATCGTTATGGGTGTGGCTCATTGATTTTATGACTTCTAACATCTGTGTTGTCCTCTATATTATCTGCAGAGATAAAGAATTTGTATCGTGATGGGAGCCACATCTTTCCAGAACTCTTGATGTCTCAATATTATATGTGGAAAATTCAAATTAGATATGTTAGTAATTTTTGTGAAGGGAGCCACGCCTTACAAGAACAACCGATGTCCTTCATAAAATCTGTGTGGATTAAGACTTATATCAGTCGATAATATCGTGATGGGTACGACTCTTTTCAAAACACCTAATCTTCTCCATAAAATCTGTGAAGATATATATGTCAAGGAAAATGGACTAATCTGACATGGGTAGTGTCACCTTTTATCTGTCGACGGGTGATTGAGTATTTAACCAAATGTATCTTGCCCATTGATAAGATTTACCTGCCGGATAGCCCTCAAAATAGAAAAATCCAACACTTAGAATTTTTAACAAGGTCATCTGAAACATGTGATGCTGGATAGCTCATAACCTAATGTATCTGCTGACCAAAATGATATGTGTATGTATTACATCTAAAAAGTTATTAAGGTTTTAGAAAAATACTTATGTCTCAATTTCAGCGACTTTTGTCGCTGGCGAGACAAAAAGTGAGAATATTAACCAAACACTGTTGAAAATGCAAGATTTACAAATATCAGACACCCTCGGATAAGATTTTAATGGTTCTCTTACTTGGCAAGCTTCGTCACAGAAATATTAAAATTTTACTTTTGGGTGTACGAGATTTCTAGATGTTGCCTTTTCACCGGTGTTAAGATTCATATAATCCCGTAGCATATAATGGGCAAGAAGCGTTTATCTAGAAAAACGCCCTTCCTTGTTCATGAGGTTGACCAATGAAATTGGATGTTGCAGTATGAATTATTTATATTTGACTCCAATGAGAACTATCAGATTTCCTGGGAAGAAATAGGTATTTTCACATTCAGAACAGGGCCCTTAAAATGATTTAAAAAAAGGTGAAAAAGCCTCCATTTACTCTCTAATCTTTTTCCATTTTTTTCTATTGAGAAGCAGCAATAATTAATACCTGGAGATCTACAGAAGGGTAAGAATATCTCATGGCAAGATCCATCGATGAAGTGGAACAAAAGTTCACCATAGTATTCCTAACCCAATCATTGTACCCACTTTGGTTGCGATACTTTACAGGTCTTGGATTATCAAGAAGGTCCTCATTCTTTCTTTTCATGGAATGAAAAGGAACATTTTCAATTTTCAAAGGCTGTCCTACAAAACAATGAAACAGGTTATTAAAGATGCTCTCAAAAGCAAGTTTTGCTCACTTGGAACAATGGCCAATGCAGACAGTCAAAATTAACTTTTATAATCTATGTTCACAGAAAGTCAATACTTAACTTCTTATTCAACAGTCTCATTTTCATAATATCTGAAGAAACCTTCATTTTATTCGGTCTGATATATATAGAATAATGGTAGTTTTGAAGGTCGAGATAGAAAATATCACCGTATCGCGGCGAGTCCGATAGGACGAGCTGTGATACTAGTGATATTTTCTGTCGAGACCTTCAAAACTACCATTATTGTTTTTATCGGCAACGTCATAAGAGTCATGACGTCATATTCATGACGTCATTGCCTGATATTTTCTTGTATCAGGTGAGTACGAAGACACTGACAATATCAGTCAGAAAGATCAAAGAGAAAAATGCACATATTGCCGATAATAACTATTTACACTAGTCATGAGTGGCTACTATTTAAGATGATGACAGATCTGCAGAACTACTATGACTGGGTAAAAAGTCGGTCCAGTGATTCTATCGTGCTCTCTACATAAGTATTTCTTATTTGTCGACCTTTTCTTAGTTTTTAAAACCGCCAAAACCTCTTCTTATTTTCTAAAATTGAATTGTGTAAAATTTTGAGCCGAATGATTGATCATGCCAGCATTAAATTTAATGGGTGATCGATAGAATACACCACTTCAATCAATCAATCTAGAACGCACATGATATAGAATTACAGACAACCATGTGTAAAACTACAAAGTGATGACAAATGTATAAATTTTAACCACTGCAGACGTTAACGGAGTTACATTGTGAAGGAATTTAATTTTTTGAACTTTCTGTACTCTTTTTACTCTAGTTGTATTCTTCTATATTCATTGAAACTTTGTTAACAGGTTGCACAACATGCATTTTTTTTAATTTACCATTGTAGACAAGCCTAGGCTGATGGAATGTCTGTAGCCCTTCAGTGAATGACTTTTCTATTAAAAGTTCTGATGTCTCCTGAAAATGTTTCAACATGAGCATGACAGCTGCGATGTGCTTGCATGTCGATGATGGTCCTTTTCCTGCGGGACATTCACAGTCAGAGTTCAGAGGTGTCCCTGTTTTTTGTCCAGTTTTATCTTATAGCTATTTGTGACCTATTGCAAAAGAAAAAAAAAAACAGTACTGTTTTTATATTTCAGTTTGATATAAAATATATTAAAAGAGATTGTTCTTTCCAAGGATTTTCAAAGTACTATCTATGTTAAATTAAATAGTACCTAAATCATTTCATTACCAATTATTGGTAATTTGTATGAAATTCCTTTGATCTACAGAGACTGATATTCATATACTCAGCATTATCACCAAACTAGACACTATCACAAAAATATCAGGTCACTCTAAAGATGTCACATGCGGGTTGCTGAGCTGACGTCATGTTTTGGTACTAAACACTTAGGGCTGATTTCCCGGATGAATAACATATTTTATTTGCAATTCTTCAATGAACATACCAATATTCCTCTAGTAACACCTATAAAACTCCTTGTAAACTTCTGTCTTTTGTCTTCTCGTCAAGCAATCAAGCTTCTATAGAATTCTATTGTATACCAATTTGTACTGCCTGAAGGGGTTTACCTTGATACCCCAGTGATGACAAATTGGTATACAATAGAACCCCCCATAATACTTTGAATGAAGAATGCATATACAATTATTGCAACAAACAATAGATTAATTGTGCTAAAATAGAAATTTCGGCTTATTTCTATTTATTAAAGGGTTATATATTTATCAATTTGTGAATTACTAATAAAAGAAATACATGTATAGTGTTCACCTGATAATGGCCGTGATAAAATCTGTATCAAAAAAAAAATGTCCAATATTCCATATGTACATAGTATATAAATTCCATTTCAATGATGCATTTATAAGTTTAAGGTTCCACTAAAGTAAAAATTCAGGATACTCAATAAACATAATACATGTGTCTGTATTTCTCAAGCTGCATTTCTTTTAAAATTGTTGTGGATATATTATGATAGATGAAAAGAAAACTATGTATAATTATCCTATTATAATTACAAATAATCTAGATGTAGTATGTAGGAGCACATCCACCATTAACTTTTTTAGGAAAAGGAACATAAATCTGATACACAGCTTAAATAAGTTTTTTTTATCAAAACTACTTTGTTGATCATGAGATTACAATAAAATTTAAATGATTCAAACTGATTTATTGCCATTGTTAAATAGTTTATATTCACTTAAAAAAAACATTGAAAATTAGTGGGAAACAAATACAAAAATCCTTTAAATTGAACTGCCCAGACATGTACACCCTGTCATGACCTGAAGTCTCCCTATCTGTTCCCTGAGGAAAACATCAAGCCCCCCTGTTATTTTTAAATGTGGTGAGCCCTGGTAGTTGTTTAAAAATGTTTTTTTTTCACGGACACTTAATTGTTTTTGAGAAGTACCCCTTAAGGTGAATGTAATGATGCAATACCATAAAGAAATGGACTAAATGCAAAATTTAACCAAAGTCACTCAACCATGAAATGTAGGTCATAGACACCAAATTATTGGTGCATTTGGTAGTTCTCGTAGAGGTGAATATTTGATTCAATATAATAAAGATACCACTTCAGGTTTCTCAACTATGGACCTTAATGTTAAATTTAACCATTTGACATATGTACTGACGGAAAAGGGTAAATCTACATGCCCCTTCCAGTTTCTTGGTGGGGCATAAAAAGAGGATAACAACAAGTGACCTCATGTTATTTAATGAAATCATGTGTCCTTTAATACATTCTGTTCAGAAAATTGCAAATGTTCAAAAAATTCAAAGCCATTTCAAGCTTAGGTTGCATTAAGAAATTTTAATAACTGCTTTTTCATAGCTGCACCAACTATTTCACTCAAATATATGCAATTGTCTATAACTTGCATTGAACATGCCAATACTTTATAAGCCTTGACCAAAGCTTGTCCTTTTTGGATTGCTTTTATATCACCTGTAGCCTGCTTATCAACTGAAATAATACATATTAACCAAAAAACATTATATAAAGTAAAAAAAAAAGGTATCAGGTGAGAAGAGTAAACATTTAAATGGATTTATTGACCAGTACAGTGGTTATACTTGTTTATAGTAGTGTTATTTAATTGGTTTTTTCATAAAAATCACTTTTCATGACAAGTAGGATTTGAATTTTTAATTTTTGTTTTCACTGGCAACAAGATTGAATTGTTTATTATAGCAAATCCCCGCTTTTGAGAATCAAATGGTTTCACAGTATTTTTCATATCCTCATAATGGATTTTCAGTATGTGCTTTATGTACATGTGTTACACACATTTAATTTCAATGCGTCTGTACAAGAGAGGTATTTATCGAGATATATCATGATTTTGGGGGTGTGAGATATTTCTATCTTACCCCTTTGCAGGGGGCTGTCTCACTTCAATCGAAAGCATGTGCGAAAATTTCAAGATGTCTGCCATCGTTTCTAATTTTCATCCGACTTATAATTATCCACTATTATTTTTTGTCTGATTTTATAAATCTTACTGTTTATATAAAGAATGAAATGTACCTTTGGACTAGCAATTTATCATGAACACCAAAATATGCAATATATACCGTATAGCGGGTAATTTTCGCGGGGTTTTAATTTTCGCGTATTTTCGCGGATGGACTTAAAACGCGAAAATAAATTCCGCGAATATTTTATGTATTATTAGGATATATATAGGATCTTTTATAATCCGCGAAAATTTAAAACGCTAATATTTTTGGTGTACAATTTCCACTCAAATCCGCGAAATTTTCGACCCGCGAAATAACCCGCTATACGGTATTTAAACAGAGATTTAAAAATTGTGCGCCAATTGTTGAAAACAAAGTTAGTATCCAGCTTCAATCAGTAAACGTATACCAATTGTGACGTCATATTTTTCCCAGGAACGTTTTTGATTTTTCTTTGTGAGAGTAAGACCTGGTCATGGTTTTGCCAGTAATTTCAGAGCATTACGGCGAGAAAAAGTATCAAACCCTCTTGAAAAGGCAAGATAGGCTGAACTCAAACCCTCAGGCTAAGACATCTTTTGTCCATCCCTTGGCAAGCCTCGGGATGGACATGATATCTTAGTCCTCGGGTTTGAGATCAAAAACAAATCTTCTATTATTCTTTTTATTGGTAATAAACTAAATCATTTAATAGAACACATTTTGCAAAATGAATGTTAATTTCCAACAAATCATGAAATTGACTAGTATTGATTAGTAAAAGAATTGTACAATTCAGTAAGAGTCTCTATAGATGTATCTTTCTTTCTTTCATTGATTCTGATTGACAAAGTAGGCGTGGCCTAAGATTCTTTTTGCCAATATTTTTTCGTATTCGGACAGTAGCAAATACTGAAAAATATTTGTTTCGTGAGATCAAAGGAAACTCAAACAAATTACCGATAAAACAATATACGTAACCATGTCATGAGTCTGAGAATTTGAAAAAATAGGAAGTTCTTTCAATCTAATTAACTACCTGCTAGTCGATACAGAAAAAAAATCATCAATCTGTTTTTTGGTAATTTTGGCAAACACAATTTGATGATCAGTTGTTAGTTGTTTGTACCCAAACTTTGGCCAGTCAACCAAGGTTTCAAAACTGTCAGGAACAAGTACTGATGGATGCTTGAAGTTATGATTTCTGTCATATGCCTGTAATCTTTAAACATTATAAAAGTCACAAGTCAAGTTTGAATATGCAATTTGTAAAAATAACACCAATTTAGAATATATCAAATACTGAAGAAAAAATTACTGATCTGTAATAATCAGTGTAGAAAAATCCTCACTTTAATAAGTTAGAAATTAACTACCAGCATGACCAGAGAAAAAGTTACCACAATGATCCTATATCATGTTTATTGAAATGTCAACGAATGGTAGATTGGCACCATACTGTTCTTTTGCAATATTTTTAAAATTTGATAGAATCAACTGGTAAAAAGTTCTTAAAGAATGTCTTTAAGATAATCATGAGATTTGATAAGCCTTCATAACACACCTCAAAGTAGCATTTTTACATGAAGAGCCAGTTAATTCCAATATATTTCAGTTGTTATTCATGTCAATCTGGACTTACATGTACTTCCTAAATCATCAATGAGAGGTACAAGTTATTGTTCTTTGTTGAAAGCCTAACATTGACTGCTTCAAGATGAAGATAAAAATTTGTATGTTTATTTTGGTATGTGGAGTTATCGAAATCACCACATGTGTAGCCAATGTGATAAGTTAATCTAATTGCAGGCCAGTGCAAAGATATTCAAGCATTAATATACTCACCACTAGGTGTAAGGTAGCATTTTTACGTAAACATGCTATAAAAGTATTATATATGTACTTCATTGACAACAAACATACAATTGATATTGTTTAAAAAATTAGAAAATGACAAAACGGACATGATTTATATCCGATTTTGCCAATTACCCTCATTCGTATTTTTTGGCAACCTATATGGGAAAAGTTTGGGTTCAAAACTATAATTAACCAGTAACAAAATTGAAAAATGAAGTAATGCAACGCCAGGCTTTTAACATAATAATATATATATAAAAGTTAATGAAAAAGTGGTCATTATCGTGAAATAAGGACTGCCCACAGGACAATGGTATTGACTAAGAAAAGGATGGTGATAATGACTGTGCTGAAGGCGAGGTCAATATCAGCATCGAAGTCAATACCACTGTCCAAAGGGCAGTCTAAATTTCACGATAATGATCACTCTTTTCACTGACTATTGTTTTTACATTCTGCCATCTATCTATATATATATATATATATATATATATATATAT